>MIQA02001675.1:23442-71693 GCA_001887855.2 Sclerospora graminicola | reverse complement strand
ACCCGGTCGCAAAAGCGCTGTTCGTTAGCCGCTGGCTCACCATCTCCAGAAGCAATGAGCGAAAGGGTTAGTGCAACAGTTGCGGGCAGAGCGGACTCTCCAAGCGCAAGACGAAGAGGAGTGGATAGTGGATCTCAAAACATACTTGAAAGGGAAGAGGAGAAACTGAGTGCCGAACAAGCTAAGGAATGTTTTAAGCTAGCCCCCGATTACGAAGTGGGTGAGAACGGGTTGTTGTTTTTCTACCGAGATGCTGACCACCCCGAAATTGAGAGGGATACATCCGCCCGGCTGGTCGCTCCTACTACCCTACAAACGGATATCCTCCATCACTATCACGTGAATCTGGAAGGGGGACATCAAGGCATCGGCCGAACCTATCATAAAATCAAGGCGCATTTCCACTGGCGGTGTCTCTATCGTAGCGTACAAGCTTATGTGGGAAGTTGTCCGGATGGTGAGACAGGGAAGGGCCGGCCGAAGGCATGGAGGAACAGATGGCGGTGATACTTGACCGTTAGAGAGCTTTCGCCTTAAAATTTACAGGCCACCTATCCTTTTCAAGTCATTGCGATGGACCATATCCCATCCTTGCCTAAATATCGAAATGGGTACACAGAGCTGCTGATCTGGACGGATTCGTTTACTGGACTGGTCATAGCAAAGGCCAGTTCCACACGTACCACTCAGCAGGTTGCTCAAAGTTACGAGGAATGTATGTTCAGACGTTTTGGAGCGAGCGAGGTCATCCGGCATGATAGGGAACCTGGATTTATGGTGGACGTATTCCTAGCCTTACAACAAGATTCTGGGACAAAAACAGAGCGCGACCATGGCTTACCGCTCTCAGGCAAACGGGAAGGCCGAAAGGATGGTCCAAACTCTGACCAGATCCCTCAAGATGTACGTGGTGAAGGCGGATCAGCGCGACTGGACGAATACGCGGAGAGACTTATTTTCGCCATTAATTCGTCGTACGATCGGGTAAGGGGAGACACTCCTTTCTATTTGGCTTTTGAATGGGATCCTCGATCCACCTTGGAAGCTGCCATCCCAATAGGGTGTACCAGAAGCCGTGAAAGAGATGCCCGTCGCTGGAGGATGGGGGTGCAACGTCTTTATTCCCCGGCACGGGAACAGGTAAACGAACACCTCCGGCAAGCAATCCAGGACCGTGCCGATCAGAACAACGACCGAGTCAAAGAGCACGGTATAGAGCCGGGTTCCCAGGTATGGTTGTATCTGGATCGAGTCAAGGAAGGCTATGCGCGGAAGCTAGCCCATATGTGGTATGATCCTTTTCGGGTGGCGGATCTGGTCGGGGAGCACGCGGTCAAGCTGGTTACGGCAGGCACCGATTACAACGTGTTCCCGATAGTGCACGTGCCCAAGCTGAAGTTGGTGAAACACTTCCCGGACCGTCCGAGTACACGCCTGGGAATGGAGAGTGATCGGTTCAACTTTGACAAAGCCCTGCTGCCAGAGGATAGCTGGGATAAGCCGCTGGATCCGGACGAGTACGAAGTGGAGGAGATTTTGGATGTTCGTAACGGACGGAAAACCAGGTTTGGGCGGATTCACAGAGAGTTTCTGGTGCAGTGGAAAAACTGCGAAGAACGGTCGTGGATGCGACCTATACCGAAAGCGTCCAAATTCGTGGATAACGACACCGCGGATAACCTTCAAGTTATCGAGCGCCTATTGAAGAGAAGTCAGTTTAATTGCCAGCCACACTGGCCCGTCCAATGGCATGGAGAAACAGAAGAAGAATCAAGTTGGGAGAAAGAGAAGAACACTCGCCATGTCTCCCACTGGAAGGATCTCGTCGCCGATTTCAAGCAGCGTCAACGAGAGAAAAAATCGGGGAAGATGTCAGGACCAGTCATTTAGACTGGACCTCAGGACCAGTCATTTAGACTGGACCGCAACCAGTCATTTTATCTTTGACTTAAACACCATTCATTTTTCTTATTGCATTTTGTATATGTTATACTAAAACTAAGTATAACAAGTTTGCGCAAGTAGGATAGGCGATACCATTAGGTGTGGGTTACACCAACAAAGCTAATGGTTAGGAAGTAAGTAAGTAAAAAGGTAATCTAATTAGTCTTAACTATTAGCTACTGTGAACCTATAAATACTAGAATTGACTCTAGACTTATTTAAACTATTAGTCGGGTCCATGCTCGGCAAACCTTGTTTTTCTTGGCCTTGTTGTCTGAAGTCGTGATCCGGTGCTTGGGAAAGGTTGTTAATGCACTTTAAACTGATCTGCTGTCGAATCCCGTCTTCTTTCACGCCACTGCCTGGAAAAACAACTTGGTCCCGATGTAGCCATCGCCACACCGATACAAGCCCCAATAATCCTTTCCAGAGTCGTTCACTCTGTGTCTCATCAAAAGTGACTGAACGCAATCCTGGGTGTGGTGGCCCAGTAGGCGGAACCTCTCCCCTTTGCATCCATGTCTTTAGAACTGGCTCGAAATGAGCCCAGTCTCCTGTAGCTTCAGCAAAGTTCGCCGCCGCAATTTTCTCTGCAGACGGTGAAATCGCCTTCTCGCTCTTCTTCGCCTCCCGTCCTGGAACTGATGGCTGCTCTTCTTCCACAATGTGAAGTTTCATCTTTGATCCTGGGTGTGATGGCCCCGGAGGTCCTTCCTCACACCCTGACATTCCTCCTGTAGAAGCAACCGGTGAGTGCATAGTTGGGCTTAGGTGTGGTGGCCCCGCAGGCTCTGCCACACCCCCAAGCGTCCCTCCCTGAGATTGCATCTTGAAACCTGGGTGTGATGGCCTCGTTGGCACTTCTTCACACCCTGTCATAACACCGCTCTTCGCGGCCTTTGCTGACACCCTTGGTCTTGGGTGTAGTGGCCCCGTAGGCTCTCCCACACCGCCAAGAGTTATCCTCGTAGTCGCAGGGACTGGCTCTATGTGAGGCCAGTCCCTATCGTCCTGAGCAGAGTTCACCGCCGCACCTATCGCTGCTGACGGTGAACTTGCTTTCTCGCGTTGACTGGGCTTGCCGCTGTCCGGGGAAGGGGGACCTGGACCCGTGCCCAGGCCGTTCGTCCGTTGGTATCCTACGCTCCTGATTCTTCTCCAGAACCTCCCCATCCTTGTTGGGTGAGGTCTAGACTGCGAATTCGAAACTGATGGTTAGGAAAGGTTAAATAAAATTCAGTCTTTAATTTTCCAACCTAACGCCCGCAAGTCCAGCGCTGTTTCTATTATGCTTGAAGATGATTGGCTACTGTAGACCAATACGTTCAAAGCCAATCTTGGGATGGAAACGCACATCGCAAGGAGGATATTCGATACACACAAGAACTCGTCGTCGGCTCGAGAGGTCATGTAATGTATTGAGCGCTTAAGTGGGGCAAGGTGCAAAATGATATGATTGCTAAGGTTGATCCTATCCGGAATGACAAAATCGACAGCAAAGACGTCAAGCTATGGTATGTCAAGGTCATGAACCTGAATTTGCCTTGGTCGGTAGGTTCTGTGCGCCTGGTATCTACTATTCTTGGACATTTTCGTCCGAGTGTACAATTGCTACGTATTACCCAAAATAATCGCATTATTGTAATGTATCGACCTTCCACCTACATGCCTTGACTAGAAACCCAACGATAATCGATCGATCTTTTAACATCCATACTCTTCAATGCGGTCGAAAACACTGGCACGCTGCTGATGTTTGGTTTTCTTGTATTTCGGATTGTAGTTGGTTGTAATCGTTAAAAAACTTTCAACACAGCAACTTTATCAAAACGATCGGCCATAACGCACGTATGTGTCTTACGCATCAGACCAAGATCGACAGGTTGATATCGATATTACACACCACAATGAGTTTTCTAATAACAGAGTATGCCCTCCCCCCAGTATAAAGAGAAAATTGTGAAATCTGTATCGTAGTGATATTGTATCATTGTCATCGGGATTCGCGCATTGCATCACAAGACCAGTAGATATCATAATCGACAACGACATTGACACTTCGGTATGACATCGCAGATTCAAGTATCATGTCACACCCGGCAAAAGTCACATTACCAGATTGTCCTTGTAGCGTTGCGTAATTGGCGCGACCCAAAGTATGTCTTCCAGCGATCTGGATTCTCAAAGTTTATGGTAGTGCCTACGCGTACATGTGAGCATACATCGGCATCGACTGCACCAAGTGGTGATCATATTCCATTCTTCTCTCCATCAAGAATTCCGGTTCCAGGGCGTCGGCAAGAAATTATTGACCTTCAGCCTCTTCAGCGGCGGGGCAATGAATGGGACACGAAGTCTTCTCTCTTGGACAGCGCTGCCACAATGAAATATAATCGTATTCTCAGGAAGGTCAGCGTACCTTGTACCACAACGCGCCCTTCGTTGAACCAGGAAAAATGCCTGTCAACAAGCTGACAGGATAACTTTGCAGAGGTATCTTGAGACTGCAGCTTGCAAGTTGACTGAGAGCTTGAATGGAATGGAAGGATTCGACTTTCTTTTTCATCACGATCACCAACCTTATCCCACCCAACCTGTTGATCAGATTCTCGCTCTTCAATTCAAACATCAGCACGCTGCGGCACTAGAACGAAAAGCGCATCCTTCTTTGATCCACCAAACGACCCAATCGATGAATCCGCTTCCAACGCTTGGTAGCGTCGCACGCTATGCCGTTTGCGAAGACTGAGGTTGGCCACTTTATCATAGAATATAATATCCATCCACTTATGCAAAGTCATGGTGTCATTTTATCCGAACATGTATACCGAACAGTGCTGGATCGGTGCACAATCGGTCTGACCCCGTCGGTGAGGATGGTCCATTCTTTTACACACATGGATACATTAATCGGTGTCAATATCCTTTGCCGTATGGAATGGTCGATAATCTTATCAGCACCCTGTGTTTGTGCTTGACTATTATCTAATCGTTTTTGTGCAGCGTTCGTTGCACACAACTTTGTTGTCATGAATATGCAACATTTTAAGAGCTAGTCGATTACGAATCACAATGTTACATACTTCACTGGCCGCCTCATTACGGTGCAATCGCTAGAGAAGTTGATACATCACTTAGTCAATCTTCTATCGATTTATTGGCCTTGTGGAAGCGCCTGAAGATTACGACTGTCGTTTTTATTTCCTCAATGCTAGCAGTTCACTGAATTATCCGGCCATTGTAATGGTGCTTGGGGGTCGACACCTTGTCGGCCAAGTTGTCAATCGAATCTCTGACGTCATCCTCAAAAGTCAACCTTCTTTGTTCGAGCATAACGTCCTTGGAATTCCCTGAAGTTAACGACTTTTTGAAGAGACGAGATTGCCCATGATTTTTCAGTATAATCGGCGCCAACATAAAGTACTCAAGTAGCGGCTCCTCGTCAGATAGGATCAGTAGAAGCTCGGGTGTTGCGGCGCTTGCCCAAGTTGGAACTTTAAGTCAGCAGTATTACCAAAGCCCCAGATTCGCCAGAATCACCAAGGCCCCAGATTCACCAGTAACGTCTTCAACTTAAGGCCATGCTTCCATCATTACATATCACAGGCAGCTTCCCATAACTGCTTTTCTATTCCATCTCATTCTGGGATTGACCCTCACGGGAATAATATACGTTCTTTCTTCTACCTGAGTCCTCTGCCAACTGGTTCTGAGCCCAAGACCACTTCCCAGAGTTTAAAGGAAGAACATCATAGACCCGCTGGTCGATGATGACGACGCTCCCATGCCTGAGAGCCATCTCACTCAATCCAGCCCTCCTTCATCAGATACATCTCTTATGAGTATCACATAAGCGAGTCAAGAAAACACTTCACTCACGCTGGCAGGTCCAACGGCCCTCACTGAAGCAGCATCAGTAATGATGGTTCAAGCACGTTTGCTTCAAAAAATTGAGCTTGCATCCGTTCCACAAATACAACAGCTTCTTATGAACGCAACAAACGCCGTCCTTGAAGCCAGCGCCATGATTGCTACTTTCCCACTCGAAATGCAAGCCACGTTAATTAACGAACACGCTGCGTCTGGAGAAGACGATACTTCAACAATTGTCACTGCAGCTCCAACCCAAGTCGGCATCCTCACCCATCACAATCAAGAGCTTCACAATCTATTACAAACATTCCAGCATGATATCGCGACAATCCGAGATCAGCGGAATACACTCCAAGATACAGTAAATCAACTTATCGAACACCGTTCCAAGCTTATTGAAGACCTCGCCAATCAACGCGCCCAGTTTACTACACAACTCGATAGTAAAACCGCTGAGTTGACTGCAGCAAATACAATATTAATTGAACGCACACGAGCACTACAAGAACAAATTGAGAGGGCCGAGCAACATAGTGACACGGCACTCGACAACTGCCGCGCAGAGCATCAAGTTGTCGCGGAGCGACTCCATCAAGAAATTACTCGCCTCTCACAGCGCAATGAGCGTCTTCATTCCGAGCATGCCAACACTTTAGTATCTTTGAAAGAGCAACAAACTATCAGCCAATCTGCTCAGGATTCGCTTGCTCGCACACTTCAAGCCGAGCAGGAAGCTCGGGATCAACTTACAAAATCGATTAATCACCATCGTGTCGCCCAAGAAGAGGCGCTTCGTCGTATTACTGAAGCCACACAAATTAAAAATGACATGGAGATAAAGCTCGTACAAGAAACCACTCCAGCCAATGCTGCCGAAGATCGCCTGACTGCAGAAATAGCGACACGAGCTTCCCTTGAAGAAAGGTTTCAGTCGCTGCAATGTCGCTACGAAGTATTATTAAGCGATACGTCACCGCCGGCATCGACTCACACATCACGTATGGCCCGTGACCAACACTCCCTTACTGAGTCTGAAGACATTTCTATTGGTCCAGCTCATAAAGAAGCTGAAGTGCTACCTTCGAGTTTTAATTTTGCGCCGCCGTGCACTCAACCGTCACCAGTACCGACACAAAGTATATCATCGCCAAACCCAGGCTCATCGCCAGGCACGGCTCTATCGCAAAATGTAGCTCCAGACCCAGGTCTTTCACAGCCAGCTTCAGGTCCTGTCCTTGCACCTCCACTGCCAGCGTCACATACGGTGCCATGAATCAAAGAGGTTAAGTGTGAAATGTTTACTGGCAAGGATAAATACCCTGGTCTAGGCGGCGGCTTTGATCTTTTTATGCGCAAGTTTGAACAAGCCATTCTGGGTGAAAGTCGACGTAACAACTCGACGTATACGGACGAATTACGTGAGACATTTCTCGTCACGTTTCTTGATGGCGCCGCCTCGGACTTCTACTTCCAATTTCTGGACGAGTTTATCGACTCACACAATCTTAATCCTTCGTATGAAGAAGTCAAAGCAGCTTTACGGGAAGAGCTCCGATGCAAGCTATCACAATCACACCTGAGCGAATACCTAAACAAGCCAAAGAAACCAGAGCAAACATGGCACGGGTACTATGCCTATCTGCGCCACGTTGGGAAAGAAATGGGTGGTGATCAAAACGCCCTTATCCTCGAGGCATTTTGCAAAAATGCATCCGCAGACCCAGGCATCCAGCTTCAGCTCGCCAACATCGTTGACTACAACGCTACCAACATCAACGACGAAATTAATAAAGCCTTTACACTCCTGACGCAACTTTTGGGTGATGGCCGCAAGTCGGGAGCCCACAGTTAGCGTCCTACAAATACAAAAGTGAATATAACCAGGACATCTGCAGCCTCAGCGACTGCAACTACGCAAGCTTCAGCAAAACCAAAATTACCCCACAGCTCCACAAATCGAACGCGACCCAAAGACGGCATTAAACCATGCTGGGTTTGCAAGACGACGAATCACAAAACATTTGACTGCCCAGTGATTCAAGATGCCCAACGCCGAGTCGGACAAGCCAACGTTGCCACAACAGTAAGCCCTATCGTTCATGCCACCGAGCCATTTTTAGTCGAAGGTGCTGACGATACCATCATAGAATCATCTGGGGAATGTTTCTTTCTCGGATCGGCAGAAGAGTGTAACCAATCTCCTTTGGACTCTCCTTCCCCTAATGCGTATATTGGTGCTGAAGCATGCACCGTCCTCCAATCCCCTGACACTAAGTTGCCAACCTCAACGAAGTGGCTTATTGACAGCGGCGCTACCCATCATTTTACAAACAATGCAGCTGCCAATATCGCGCCCACACCCAGTACCTTACACGTCCGCGTCGCAAATGGCTCCGTACTTCAGGCTGTCAGCAAAGGAAGTGTAATGCTAAAGACGATTACGAACGGAACGGTCACTCGATTTGTGCTCACTGATGTGCACTACGTTCCCGCTATGCCACGAAACTTGCTTTCTGTCTCGAAGCTTATTGATCAAGACTTTGTGGTTTCATTCTCCGATCACTGTAATATCTCTGCTAATGATCGTATCGTCGCTCGTGCCCCGCGCGAATCACGTTTTGGTCACTTTCCGCAATTTCTGATACTGCTGATAAGGCTGCCGCTTTTATTGAAAGCTCCACCCTTCGCAAGTGGCATGCGGCTAGGCCATCTGAACTATCAAGATGTTGTTCGTATGGCTGACAAGGGGCTTGCCGCCGGAATCAAGTTGACAAATCGGACTATGCCTTTTTGTATGCAGTGCGCTGAAGCAAAGCAAACTCGCAACCGTCAAGGTAAACAAGACACTTCGAGATCAGTTCCTACTGATGAGGTTGGTGCCGTCATCGGCATAGACCTAAAAATTAATATCTCCCCAGTCGACCGGAAAGGACACAAACACGTACTTACCATTGTTGACTATGCTTCTGGGTACAACTGTGTCTACTTGCTAAAGGCGAAGAATGAAGCCTTCGAGAACTTCGTACAATTTCACGCACAGTTTCAACGACAATTTGGTGTTCGAGTTAAATGTGTTCGTTCGGATCGTGGTGGTGAATTTGTCAATGACAAGATGAAGAATTATTTACAGCGTCATGGAATATTACACCAGACAACCGAAAAAGATTCTTTCGTTCAAAATGGCAAAGCCGAGCGCTTTCATCGCATGCTGTTTAATACAACTCGAGCAATGCTATGGTCATCTGGTATGCAGACGAAATTTTGGGGGGACGCTATAATCTACGCCAGCAGAATGCGCAACTATCTCCCTACCCGTGGTAATTCAGACCGTCGCTCACCACTCGAAGTACTTACGGGCAAAGTACCCGACGTTAGCCACTTACTCAAGTTTGGTGCCCGCTGCACCGTAAAGCTGGAGCATACAGTTGCAAAGTCACTTCGAAAACGCTCCGAACAGGCATTTATTCTCGGCATCGACGCCGTTAACAATGGCTACAATCTCTATCTTCCCCGTACCAAGACATATCTGACCAGCTCCAATATACAAAACGTTGATTGCGTTGACATCGATGCCGCTGGTGATCTCGTCGACACCTTCGATACACTTGACGCTGCCCACAGCATTACTCAGCCCCAGACTCAGCAAATGTTCGATCGTTCCGCTAACATCACCTCTCCTCACACGACCACGCCAGTGTCTAAGGGGGAGACATTACCCAATCAATTTACATCCAACCATCAACTTGATCCAGCCAGTGACGTTCCAGGAAACGACGACGATAATGATGATAACTACAAGATTGGTGACCCAGTCGACGACATCACACTTACCAAGCGCCAAATTGATAGTGTCTTTGGTGTTCACAAGCGCGGTGCTCAACTTCCCATTGAAGACTTCGAGCTACCTGCGTCCCTTCTTCTCGACGTCACCAGTATTTCAGGTGCAGCAATGCTAGCTCTTCATATCTCTGATGGCGTTCCAGATCCTCAAACTATTCGCGAAGCAATGGCTAGTCCATTTTGGCCACAGCTAAAGGAAGCTATGATTCAAGAGCTGGACCAGTTATGCAAGAATGGTACATGGGAGGAAGCAATTCCACCACCTTGAGCCAAGGTCGTGTCAACAAGATGGGTATTTAAGATCAAATACAACTCGATAGGAGAACTCGACAAGTTCAAGGCCCGGCTCGTAGCAAGAGGATTTACCCAGCGCTATGGTGTCGATTTCAGCGAAACATACTCTCCGGTATTAAAAATGGCAAGCGCTCGATTTCTTATTGCGCTTGGCGCCCAGTGGGGTTGCAAAGTTCGCCACCTAACGCCTATCTTCGTGCACCGATTGATCGACCGATTTACGTGAAACCGCCACACGGATCCCCAGACGAAGGTGCAGTTTATAGATTACTGAAGAGTCTTTACGGCTTAAAACAGAGCGGGCGACTTTGGAACGAATTGATCCACAGCTTCCTTCTCGAGTGCGGGTACACACAAAGCCGCCAAGATCCGTGCGTCTACTTCAAACATGAAACACTCGGCAGCACAGTAGTCGGTCTGTATGTCGACGACGTCATTGTAATTGCACAGGATGACTCCCTATCCGAGACTATACTGCAACAGCTTCACGACAAATTCGACATCAACGATTTGGGATTAATAAGCAAGTGCCTCGGCATTAATGTGGAGACGACAAATTACGGCTACTTTCTCCAACAACAGCACAACATCGATGCTCTCCTAGCCAGACTGGAAATGACTAACTGCACTACTCGTTCAACTCCAATGGATGAGAAACACAAGCTATACAATCCAAATCCGAGCCTTTATTCAAACAAACGTCTCTACCAAGAAGTTATGGGATCACTATTGTGGATCTCCAACTGCACTCGTCCCGATATTACTACAGCCGTGAACCTTCTGTGTAGAGCGACGCACGCACCCACAACCGAACACTGGAATTGCGTAAAGCATCTCATGCGTTACTTTAAAGGCACTTCGACTCATGGCATTTTCATCAAGAAACTTAATTCAGTTCATTCGCAGCCACGCCTGAAAGTCTACAGTGACGCGTCATGGGCAGATTCCAAGCTAGACGCTAAGTCCACGACCGGTGTTCTTCTAACAATGAACGGTGTGCCTATATCATGGTATTCCAAGAAACAGCCCGCCGTTGCTTTATCTACCATGGAAGCAGAGTACATCGCTGGCGCAACAGGTGTGAGCGAATGTCTCTGGGTGAAGGATCTCCTGTTGGAACTTAAACTCAAGCCAAATCACGAACCGCTTTCTCTAGTCGTCGACAATCAAGCCGCAATCATGAACATGGAAAACAGCGTCAGCTCACCCCGCAGCAAGCATATCAACATCCGATTTCATTTTGTTCGCGACAATGTACAAGCCAAACGTGTCACGGTCCACTACTGCTCAACATCGGAAATGCTCGCAGACATCCTGACCAAAACACTCGGCCGTATCAAGCATGACCGCTTTACTAGGGCACTGCACGTCATGAGTCGAGATGAGTTCAAAATCACCAGTTAAGCCCTGCTTGACTTGAGGGGGAGAGTTGGAACTTCAAGTCAGCAGTATTACCAAAGCCCCAGATTCGCCAGAATCACCAAGGCCCCAGATTCACCAGTAACGTCTTCAACTTAAGGCCATGCTTCCATCATTACATATCACAGGCAGCTTCCCATAACTGCTTTTCTATTCCATCTCATTCTGGGATTAACCCTCACGGGAATAATATACGTTCTTTCTTCTACCTGAGTCCTCTGCCAACTGCCCAGACATTTGGAAGAAAAGTCTAATGTTACGCTATGCATGGGTGTATTATTCCTGGGCTCGATAAGCTAGCATGCTGCTTCCATGCAAACAAACGCTTCTGAAGGCGTATTAAACGCTGAAGAGTATCTGGATGTTACCGCGTTGAGCAGTTGGACTCGTTCGATCACCAAGGTAACACATTCTGAGGCTGTAATCAATCGTCTCTGTAGCGCCTTTAATTGGAAAATCACTTTTTCACTACCTTTATTTCATATCCCGGATACATCGTCGTCACCTTAGAGTGAAGGACTAGTATTCCGTACTATTGGTCACGGCGTACACAAGTATCTGTTGACATTTCAAATTTTGGACCCTTAAGCCAAATAAATCACCAAACCGCTTCTCAGTTGTAACACTTTCTTGATTTGGCTCGTGCTCGTTGAAGAAAAACTGTGGAATCATCCACGAAAGCCGAGAAAGATGTGTCCGACTCCTGTTGAATTGAAGTAGCACCCTATTCAGTCCATGTCCGAACCGCTAACCTCTAAATTGAAAACCCCGATGGTACAGAGATTGAAAGAAGCGCAACGGCTGAGGCTCTAACCATTTTGGCTCGCAAATTAGGACCAACACGAGAGGAGTCAATTGTGGTTAAAAGCTACGTTTTAAAATGCTTCCCACGTATACTAACACAATTATAGATTATGGAAGGTTCCCCAGCACAGGAAGTCAGAGTCGGGGATGACATTCATGTGGTAATTCCACTAGGTCATATTCAACAGCATGAGATGATGCCAGCGAAGACAGTCACTTTTTGGGGTACCGTTCAGTGGTGGAAACCCCCTGGATCTTGGTATGAAGTACAATCGGATCCCCCTAGTCTTGATTAGGCATTTGCAGAAATACAGACTGGGGCTAAAGAGATACAGATAGGTGGCGCAACAACATGGAGCCAAGAGCCTTTCGCGGGCCAAAGTACTACGCTGGTTAGCTGTGTTGATAAATTGTTCGTGACGGGTACGAATAAGGCAAGTCTTGGGCCAAGAGCCGCACTTAACCTTTTGGTCTATACAACATTAGAATTCAGACATATTCAATGGAAAAAAGTGGCGACAGGCAAGAAACATGGCCGAGAAATGCAGATTCGGCTCCAGGACTCCTATACACTATTGGATACGCCGTTTATTACTATCATCACGTGGCTAAGTCATTAAGTTTTACGTCACTTAAATGGGAGACAAAACCTCGCATGACGTTGGTACCAAGCAGCGCAAGCCCAGACGACGAGAGACTTAAGGAAACATGACAATATGCTAACGAATTATCAAGTATGGATGTTATATCGAACCGCGACAAGTAAACTTTTCGGGCTGCGATAACGAAAGCAGATGCTAACTCGAATATACTGTTCAACAGAAGGGAAAAGGGTCACACCTATTGTGTGGGGGTGTTCAAGGACTCAATCATTCTGGGATCGTGTAGCAAGCTTTTTGGAGTGGATTTGGTCACAGCAGAAATTGCCAAAGCATTTCAGTGGCAGATTGTTTGGATGCAGGCTCTTCCACTATCCTATCATTTAAGTCAGCGAATACGCACAAGATGTGGAGCGCAAACTGAAGATTGCATCAAGCAAACACATGGGCTAAGGTAGGCGCTTTGTTCCGTAGGCACAGTATGGATGTGGCATCTACGCAGTTTAGTAGTACATTAAAGTCAGAAATGTAAGAGATTCGAACATTTGGAATTTCTTTGGAAGAAGTGTGTCTTCAAAATTCAAGCAGACAAGTATGAGAAACAACGACACGAGTTGGGCATACAAGGGATGGCTACAAATATGCCTGGAACGTTTACTAAAGCTAAATGGGAATTTCAATGTCTGTCACAATATAGTTTCGCCGACTCTAGATCCCGAAGAGACTGTGGACTGACAGGAAAATTTACAAAGGGCTTTAGACAACGTTAGAGTAGCTAATAGTATATAATGACTAAATAGACGATTACAAATTTTGCTGCTTCAGTCATGTTTACGTTTTGATTCCCTTTCCTGCATAGATCGCAGTTCACATACATTATTCTCTAGCATCAGATCTTAGACAAACCTGCGTCATCAACCGCTTGTGATCCTTCAGCTAATTATCATTTTTTTTGCTATTGACTCATATGTGATCGTAAAGTGAATAATGTCGTATGATACGTTGAACGTAACGAACCATTGGACCCATACGAGCAATGTTTGGCGCGTGTATGATCTTTGTAGTTTTTAACCATTTGCCCACCAGTTATACATACTGAATTTCATATATTACCAGCACATGGTGTTCAAAAGTATCCTTTTCCATGTTGCAGTAGGAACCTAAGCTTAAGTCAAGTCGTAGTCGATAATCTTGAATAAACTTGCACTTGTTTGTCGAAACTTATACCTTACTATGTCAAGGTATAACAGTCGACGTAGCTACCAAGTTAGACGTTGTCGCGTAGATTGAACACAGGGACTAAGTTAATAAAAAGTGTATTAAGAAGTGATTAAGTATCTACCTAATCAATATGCATGCGAAGTGTCGAGACTCACGAGACAATGTGCAAGCAGTTTTAAAACCAACACTAAATTACCTCGAAATAAAGTCAGTTATGGTCCGAATACATTTCACCCAACTTTACTTAAATATAGCAAAGTACCGCGAATCTCCCAAAAAAAAGTGCTCCAAAGTAGTACCGTAATAGTAATCATTATGTGACTAACATAAAAATTAATAAAACCAATATACCGTAAAACTTCACTGTTTAACACTCCTTCTTGAAATGAAATCGGCCATCACTTCAAACCAATTTCAGAGCGTAACACGTTGAGTCTTGGATATGGTAGTGCTTTAGTGAGCAAATCTGCCAGCATATCTTGCGTAGGGACATAGTTTGCATCGATTTCACCGTCCTTTAACTTCGAAACAATATACTTTAATCGTATATCAACATGTTTCATTTTTGAGCTTCCTTCCATGCTGCTTATCATCTTGATTGCAGCTTGGTTATCCATAAGTAACACCATAGGACGCTCGACTTTTAATCCAACTTCTTGAATTAATTCACGAAAACCCAACATTTCCACTTCAATTTTTGAAGCCGCGTAAAATTCCGCTTCCATTGTAGACAGCGAAACACCACCTTGTTTCTTGCAAATCCAGTTCAGAACCATCCCGTCCATTAGCACGACACCTCCGGTAGTTGATTTTCGATCGTCCTTCGATCCGGCGTAATCAGAATCGCTGTAGGCCTTGATGGTTGTACTTGAGTTTGCATTTTTTGAGGTCCCCATATGTAATTTCATATGTTTCGATCCCTTGAGGTATCTCGCGATTCGCTTAGCCAAATTCCAATCCACTTGCTTTGGCGCGTGAGTTCTTCTAGTCGCCTTGTGTACTGCAAAAGATATGTCGGGTCTTGTACACCGACAGATCCATAGCAAGCTTCCAACCAGCGATTGAAAAGATTTAATTGAAACTTTTCCGTCTTTTGGTAAGACTTCGCTTTCTCCAAGATTCAAATCTTCGTATTCTTGGTTTATGGGTACCTTCACTGGATTGGCGTCTTTCAACTCGAAATCCTTGAGTATCCCGTCAATCATCACTTCTTGGTCTAGCTTGTATCCCGTGCTTTCATCGTAAAATACTCGCATGCCCAAAACCTTAGAGACTTTCCCGAGATTTTTGATGTCCAAGACTTTCATATCTTCGAAAAAATCGTCCACCAAGCTTTCTTTGGTTCCGGTTACCAATAGATCATCGACATAAACTCCCAAGATCACCGTATCATCGTCCGTTGATCGTACGTAAAGACACATATCCGTCATGCACTGCGAAAACTTTAGTTCAACCAGTTTTGCATGTAGTAATCGATTCCAAAGTCTCCCAGCTTGCTTGAGTCCATACAACGTTTTTTCCAGTTTCAAAACTTGTTCTGAAGAGTTCGGTTGACTTGAAATACCGTCGTTTAGCTCCATACCTTTCGGAATATGTAGGTATATATCATGTTCGTCCTCGTAAGCTTTCACGTATGCGTTAGGTATGTCCCCATGCTTTGCGGGGACTTTCCACCTGCATGCCAAACCCAGAATTAACTTCACTGTTCCCATTTCAATGACGGCCGCGAAAGTCAAAGCGTAGTCAATGCCGAAACGCTGTTCGTTTCCACATGCCACTAATCTTGCCTTGTAACGTTCGATATCGCCATTTTGATCAGTCTTAGTCTTGAACACCCACTTAGTGTGCAGTCGCGTGCAGTCCTTTGGCTTCTCGATGACTTTCCATACCTTGTTGTTTTCAAGGGCCGTGATTTCCTCTTTCATCGCCGCAATCCACTTTACTTTGTTCACACTCTTCATTGCTTGAGCGTAATTTTTCGGGTCCACTTCGCCGACAAATTTACCATACCCAGGTCTGGAACTATATCTTCATCGGTCTTGCTTTCTTCGTCTGTCTTTGATTCCGAAGTAGTTTCCTTGATATAGCTTCTGGCTCCATGTCGTTCTCGTTGCCATGACTTTTTCTTTTGGTTTTTCTTCGGTTTGTTCTTGTGTAGCTCTTGTTGTCGATCTTGGGCTCCTTCTAACTCTTGGTCTTCGCTCAATTCGACTTGAATTTGCCTGTTCTGTTCTTCATCCAGTGTCTCGATGTTCTTGATATGCTGGGTGACCACAACCTTTTTGTCTTGTTTCAGATATACCTTGAATCCTTTGGTTTTCCTCGCTTTTTCCAACGATAAGGCCGATCTGGGCTCTGTGTGCGAGCGAGTTCTTCCCCGGATTTCTGTAGACTGTGCATGGAGATCCAAATGCTACAATACTTCCGAGCTTCGGCTTTTGTCCGCGTAGAAATTCGATGGGCGACATGTGTCTTGTGTTCGCGCTTGTGGGACTTCGATTTATGATGTAGGCCGCGTATTGTACGGCATCTCCCCAAAATGCCAGGCTTAATCCACACGAAAATATCATGCACCGAGCCATATTCATAATGGTTCGATGCATGCGCTCTGCTTTTTCATTGCTTGATTGGTTTCCTGCTTCGCTAACTTGTCGCGATACTCCAGTACTTTTGCAGAAGCCGTCAAGGTTTTTATACTCGACACCTCCATCGGTGCGTAGGATATGCACCTTGCAATCAAACTGCCTTTCGAAAAACGCCAGGAAATGTTCGAACTTCTTGGCAGCAATGTCTTTGCTCTTCGCGAGGAATACACGAACATAATTTGACTTGAAATCCACAAAATTTATCATGTACCTGTTTCCGAATCTATCTCTCGGGGTTATTGGCCCCTTGAGGTCGGAGCAAATCACACCCCCGATACGATTGGTTGGTGCATTATCACCACTGTCTCTCTTGGACCTTGGGTTCTTCGTTTGTTTTCCTTGTGCGCAAGTCAATCAGTTTAGTCTTCTGGTATCTGTTAACATAATCCCACTTTTGGGGCTTTTGCTAACTTTTCCACGGCGTCGTAGTTTAGGTGGCCCAACCGTGCATGGAAGTGCATAAGAGAACCTTTTTGCACGCAGGTGTCGCCCTCAGTTTCCTTGTCGCTTTCTTGTAAGATCGCCATGATTGAGTCCCGATCGGAATTTACTGGGACGTCAACTATAACTTCAACTGCAAGTACTTTGTTCTCTTTTTTTATGTCAAAAATATGACGTTTGCTGTCACGGTGCCTCATCACTCGCCGACCACTGACGTACACCATTTCGCATCCCTTTTCTTCCAAAAGTCCATACGACAAGATGTTCCTCGAAAGGTTCTCCACATAATACGCGTCCATGATCTTTAAGGTATGTACGGTTTCGTTTGACATAACTTGTACTTGCACCCAACCTTTCTTCGATACCTTCAGGGTTTGTCCATCTGCTTGAAAGCATGTACCGTTCACTCCTTCTGCATCCCGCAGATAGGTCTCGTTATTGACTAGGTACATGCTTGCACCACTGTCAAGTACTGTTCGACACCATTGAATTTTTTGTGATTGCCAGCGTAAAATCAATTTTGTTGCTGGGTTGAGGCACGTTTCCTTGCTTTCTTGACGTTTTCTTGCATTTTGAAGTTGCATGTCCTGGTCTCCCGCAATTTGAGATCTTCTTTTCCTTGGGCTTGTCTTCCATGTAGTTGATTGTGTCGTTTCCGAATCTTGTGGATCCTCTGGCATCATTTTCGATGGCTGCCGCAAATTGGCAAAGTTGTTCCGCTTGCCTGAGGAAATCTGTTCTCGTGTGATCGAACTTCGACATTAATATAGTCTTGAGTTCACTTGAAGCGTAGTGTACGATATTTTCCAGGACGAGAGGCTCACTTCCTCCCACTGCCTCGGATACGGCAAGCATATATAAGTAGTGCTCGTTCCAGCTGCGTTTTGGATTTTTCCTGCTTGTGAATAACTTCATTGACTGAGCAGGCGTTATGGTCGTATTAAACGCACTCAGCATCTTATTCATGATGTGAACGAGCGTTGGTGACTCGTTCCACCATGAATCTACTTGTCGCTGATAATACCTTTCGGCTGTACCACTTAGGTAGTGTCCAAGGAGGTCGACCTTGATGTCTTCGCTCCATAGGCATCCGCACGCGGATTCAGCGATCGAAATTTGTCGAATGAATCTTGTTCCCCATTGTTTGAAACAGGCACCGAGCCCCCTGTAGACCTCTTTTCCGTCAAAAACTCGGATCGAAAGTTTGCAGTCTTTTGCTGTGGGTGAACATCTGTTGGGGCGGTTGTCGGAAAGCTGCTTGAGGCGGTATCGGAACGCCTTGCTGCATTGGTGCACCTTGTGGCACTTGACCTCCATGGTTTCCATACAGCGGTTGTGGTGGGAACCGAAAATCTGCCGGTGGTGGAGTAGGTCCAACATTTTTCACATCTGGTTCTTTCCAATGTTCAGTTGGGTATGTTTTCTTCTCGGGCGTACTGTCGAAGGATGCCATTCGCATCCGAGTACCAAGCCTCATTGAGTTGTTGAAACCATATTCATCCACGTTGATCCTTAAGTTCTCCAATTTTTCCATTCGTTCGGCTAGTCCTCGAACCAGCTTCAGTATCTCTGCTCCTTCGGCACCCAAACCTGCGTCCTTTTTTTCCTCACGGCTATCACTGTCGACGACATTGTGACCTTTTGGGCTCATAATCTGTTCAAAAGTATCCTTTTCCATGTTGCAGTAGGAACTTAAGCTTAAGTCAAGTCGTAGTCGATAATCTTGAATAAACTTGCACTTGTTTGTTGAAACTTATACCTTACTTTGTCAAGGTATAACAGTCGACGTAGCTACCAAGTTAGACGTTGTCGCGTAGATTGAACACAGGGACTTAGTTAATAAAAAGTGTATTAAGAAGTGATTAAGTATCTACCTAATCAATATGCATGCGAAGTGTCGAGACTCACGAGACAATGTGCAAGCAGTTTTAAAACCTACACTATAGTTACCTCGAAATAAAGTCGGTTATGGTCCGAATACATTTCACCCAACTTTACTTAAATATAGCAAAGTACCGTGAATCTCTCAAAAAAGTGCTCCAAAGTAGTACCGTAATAGTAATCATTATGTGACTAACATAATAATTAATAAAACCAATATACCGTAAAACTTCACTTTTTAACACTCCTTCTTGAAATGAAATCGGTCATTACTTCAAACCAATTTCAGTGCGTAACTCGTTGAGTCTTGGATATGGTAGTGCTTTAGTAAGCAAATCTGCCATCATCTCTTGCGTAGGAACATAGTTAGCTTCGATTTCACCGTCCTTTAATTTTGAAACAATATACTTTAATCGTATATCAACATGTTTCATCTTTGAGCTTTCTTCCATGCTGCTTATCATCTTGATTGCAGCTTGGTTATCCATAAGTAACATCATAGGACGCTCGACTTTTAATCCAACTTCTTGAATTAATTCACGAAAGCCCAACATT
This sequence comes from Sclerospora graminicola, assembly GCA_001887855.2. NCBI lineage: Eukaryota > Oomycota > Peronosporomycetes > Peronosporales > Peronosporaceae > Sclerospora > Sclerospora graminicola. Next base: position 52,177 of record MIQA02001675.1, on the reverse strand, counting down.
TCCACTTCAATTTTCGAAGCCGCGTAAAATTCCGCTTCCATTGTAGACAGCGAAACACCACCTTGTTTCTTGCAAATCCAGTTCAGAACCATCCCGTCCATTAGCACGACGCCTCCAGTAGTTGATTTTCGATCGTCCTTTGATCCGGCGTAATCAGAATCGCTGTAGGCCTTGATGGTTGTACTTGAGTTTGCCTTTTTTGAGGTTCCCATATGTAATTTCATATGTTTCGATCCCTTGAGGTATCTCGCGATTCGCTTAGCCAAATTCCAATCCACTTGCTTTGGCGCGTGAGTTCTTCTAGTCGCCTTGTGTACTGCAAAAGATATGTCGGGTCTTGTGCACCGACAGATCCATAGCAAGCTTCCAACCAGCGATTGAAAAGATTTAATTGAAACTTTTCCGTCTTTTGGCAAGACTTCGCTTTCTCCAAGATTCAAATCTTCGTATTCTTGGCTTATGGGTACCTTCACTGGATTGGCGTCTTTCAACTCAAAATCCTTGAGTATCCCGTCAATCATCACTTCTTGATCTAGCATGTATCCCATGCTTTCATCGTAAAATACTCGCATGCCCAAAAACTTAGAGACTTTCCAGAGATTTTTGATATCCAAGACTTTCATATCTTCGAAAAAAGCGTCCACCAAGCTTTCTTTGGTTCCGGTCACCAATAGATCATCAACATAAACTCCCACGATCACCGTAGCATCGTCCGTTGATCGTACGACATATCCGTCATGCACTGCGAAAACTTTAGTTCAACCAATTTTGCATGTAGTAATCGATTCCAAAGTCTTTCAGCTTGCTTGAGTCCATACAACGTTTTTTCCAATTTTAAAACTTGTTCTGAAGAGTTCGGTTGACTTGAAATACCGTCGTTTAGCTCCATACCTTTCGGAATATGTAGGTATATATCATGTTCGTCCTCGTAAGCTTTCACGTACGCGTTAGGTATGTCCTCATGCTTCGCAGGGGGACTTTCCACTTGCATGCCAAACCCGAATTAACTTTACTGTTCCCATTTCAATGACGGCGGCGAAAGTCAAAGTGTAGTCAATGCCGAAGAGCTGTTCGTTTCCACATGCCACTAATCTTGCCTTGTAACGTTCGATATCGCCATTTTGATCAGTCTTAGTCTTGAACACCCACTTAGTGTGCAGTGGCGTGCAGTCCTTTGGCTTCTCGATGACTTTCCATACCTTGTTGTTTTCAAGGGCCGTTATTTCCTCTTTCATTGCCGCAATCCACTTTACTTTGTTGACACTCTTCATTGCTTGAGCGTAATTCTTCGGGTCCACTTCGCCGACGAAATTTACCATATCCAGGTCTGGAACTGTGTCTTCATCGGTCTTGTTTTCTTCGTCTGTCTTCGATTCCGATGTAGTTTCCTTTACGTAGCTTCTGGTTCCATGCCGTTCTCGTTGCCATGACTTTTTCTTTTGGTTTTTCTTCGGTTTATTCTTCGGTAGCTCTTGTTGTCGGTCTTGGGCTCCTTCTAACTCTCGGTCTTCGCTTAATTCGACTTGGATTTGTTTGTTCTGTTCTTCATCCAGTGTCTCGATGCTCTTGATGTGCTGGGTGACCACAACTTTCTTGTCTTGTTTCAGATATACCTTGAATCCTTTGGTTTCCTCGCTTTTCCCAACGATAAGGCCGATCTGGGCTCTATGTGCGAGCGAGTTCTTCCCCGGATTTCTGTAGACTGTGCATGGAGATCCAAATGCTACAATACTTCCGAGCTTCGGCTTTTGTCCGCTTAGAAATTCGATGGGCGACATGTGTCTTGAGTTCGCGCTTGTGGGACTTCGATTTATAATATAGGCCGCGTATTGTACGGCATCTCCCCAAAATGCCAGACTTAATCCACACGAAAATATCATGCACCGAGCCATATTCATAATGGTTCGATGCATGCGCTCTGCTTTTCCATTGCTTGATTGGTTTCCCGCTTCGCTAACTTGTCGCGATACTCCAGTACTTTTGCAGAAGCCGTCAAGGTTTTATACTCGGCACCTCCATCGGTGTGTAGGATATGCACCTTGCAATCAAACTGTCTTTCGAAAAACGTCAGGAAATGTTCGAACTTCTTAGCAGCAATGTCTTTGCTCTTCGCGAGGAATACACGAACGTAATTTGACTTGAAATCCACAAAATTTATCATGTATCTGTTTCCGAATCTATCTCTCGGGGTTATAGGCCCCTTGAGGTCGGAGCAAATCACACCCCCGATACGATCGGTCGGTGCGTTATCTCCACTGTCTTTCTTGGACCTTGGGTTCTTCGTTTGTTTTCCTTGTGCGCAAGTCAAACGGTTGAGTCTTCGGGTATCTGTTAACATAATCCCACTTTTGGGGTCCTTTGCTAATTTTTCCACGGCATCGTAATTTAGGTGACCCAACCGCGCATGAAAGTGCATAAGAGAACCTTTTTGCACGCCGGTGTCGCCCTCAGTTTCCTTGTCGCTTTCTTGTAAGATCGCCATGATCGAGTCCCGATCGGAATTTACTGGGACGTCAACTATAACTTTAACTGCAAGCACTTTGTTCTCCTTTTTTATGTCAAAGATATGACGTTTGCTGTCACGGTGCCTCATCACGCGCCGACCACTGACGTACACCATTTCGCATCCCTTTTCTTCCAAAAGTCCATACGACAAGATGTTCCTCGAAAGGTTCTCCACATAATACACGTCCATGATATTTAAGGTATGTACGGTTTCGTTTGACGTAACTTGTACTTGCACCCAGCCTTTCTTCGATACCTTCAGGGTTTGTCCATCTGCTTGAAAGCATGTGCCGTTCACTCCTTCTGCATCCCGCAGATAGGTCTCGTTATTGACAAGGTGCATGCTTGCACCACTGTCAAGTATCCAGCTGTTGCTGTTCGACACCATTGAATTTTTTGTAATTGCCAGCGTGAAATCAGTTTTGTTGCTGGGTTGAGCCGCATTTGCTTGCTTTCTTGACGTTTTCTTGCATTTTGAAGTTGCATGCCCTGGTCTCCCGCAATTTGAGCACTTCTTTTCCTTGGGCTTGTCTTCCACGTAATTAATTGTGTCGTTTCCGAATCTTGTGGATCCTCTGGCATCGTTTTCGATGGCTGCCGCAAATTGGCAAAGCTGTTCCGCTTGCCTGAGGAAATCTGTTCTCTTGTGATCGAACTTCGGCATTAATATTGTCTTGAGTTCACTTGAAGCGTAGTGTACGATATTTTCCAGGACGAGAGGTTCACTTCCTCCCACTGCCTCGGATACGGCAACCATATATAGGTAGTGCTCGTTCCAGCTGCGTTTCGGATTTTTTCTGCTTGTGAATAACTTCATTGACTGAGCAGGCGTTATGGTCGTATTGAACGCACTCAGCATCTTGTTCATAATGTGAACGAGCGTTAGTGACTCGTTCCACCATGAATCCACTTGTCACTGATAATACCTTTCGGCTGTACCGCTTAGGTAATGTCCAAGGAGGTCGACCTTGATGTCCTCGCTCCATAGGTATCCGCACGCGGATTCAGCGATCGATATTTGTCGAATAAATATTGTTCCCCATTGTTTGAAACCGGCTCCGAGCCCCCGGTAGACCTCCTTTCCGTCTAAAACTCGGATCGAAAGTTTGCAATCTTTTGCTGTAGGTGTCCGGTACATCTGTTGGGGCGGTTGTCGGAAAGCTGCTTGAGGCGGTATCGGAACGCCTTGCTGCATTGGTGCACCTTGTGGCATTTGACCTTCATGGTTTCCATACACCGGTTGTGCTGGGAACCGAAAATCTGCCGGTGATGGGGTAGGTCCAACATTTTTCGCATCTGGTTCTTTCCAGTGCTCAGTTGGGTATGGTTTCTTTTCGGGCGTACTGTCAAAGGATGCCATTCGCATCCGAGTACCAAGCCTCATTGAGTTGTTGAAACCATATTCATCCACGTTGATCCTTGAGTTCTCCAATTTTTCCATCCGTTCGGCTAGTCCTCGAACCAGCTTCAGTATCTCGGCTCCTTCGGCACCCAAACCTGCGTCCTTTTTTTCCTCACGACTATCACTGTCGACGACATTGTGACCTTTTGGGCTCATAACCTGTTCAAAAGTATCCTTTTCCATGTTGCAGTAGGAACTTAAGCTTAAGTCAAGTCGTAGTCGATAATGTTGAATAAACTTGCACTTGTTTGTTGAAACTTATACCTTACTTTGTCAAGGTATAACAGTCGACGTAGCTACCAAGTTAGACGTTGTCGCGTAGATTGAACACAGGGACTTAGTTAATAAAAAGTGTATTAAGAAGTGATTAAGTATCTACCTAATCAATATGCATGCGAAGTGTCGAGACTCACGAGACAATGTGCAAGCAGTTTTAAAACCTACACTAAAGTTACCTCGAAATAAAGTCGGTTATGGTCCGAATACTTTTCACCCAACTTTACTTAAATATAGCAAAGTACCGTAAATCTCTCAAAAAAGTGCTCCAAAGTAGTACCGTAATAGTAACCATTATGTAACTAACATAATAATTAACAATACCGATATACCGTAAAACTTCACTTTTTAACAGTAACGATCATGGCCACGACGACTATGGCCACGACGATTTCGAGAAGAAGGACAACAGCTGCAACAAAAAAAAGATTACAAAAAAGGCTACGACAAATATGATTACAAAAACAGCGTTACTGGAATGTTCGAGTTTTTTGCAACCAACAAGAAAATTGCAACAAGTGGTACAAACTCGTGATAGTGACACACTGTCACAAAATGAAATTAAAAAGTACTGTAAACTGGTTAATTGTATTATCCACATAGAGGTTTTATACCGACAAGAAAGAAGAACGTAGTACTTGTACTTCATTGGGTTATTTAGAGCACTCTCATATTCCAGATATCGCTAATGCGATACTTACCCAGGAGCAATTTAAGCGTGTTCATCTACAATGGATCGAGACAGAATCTCCTAGCATCTCAATAGATCGTTCAAAGCGAAGAAAGGCAACTATTGTTGTCAACAGCGCCTCTTCTTCATGATCTTCACCGAAGTTATCATCTTGACCCTTTCGGCTCATAACCTGTTGAAAGTCGTTGTTCAAAGTAGACAGTCGAACGCAGATCAGTAGGTGAATTTAGCTTGATGTTGATAATTGAAGAAGTAATGCAAGGTTGTAGTTAACAATGCAATGTATAGAGAAGTGATTATCGGTAAACTACTCAATCCCTTTCTACTGTTCTTACTCATATTCTTGACTTGCATAACCAACCCTCCATCCCAGGAAACTCATGCGACTTCAACTTAGACGTGTTTCTATTTCTAAAGTTGACACTGCAAAAAATAAAAATTTGATATTCAAAACCAAAACCACTGTGTACCAGTTTTGTACCACTTTCGTTGGTGTAAAGTACCAAAGTACTTTAAACGTTATTTTGCGTGAAACCCGAAATTCTAACACTGAACCTGGTCGAGTCGGACCAGACGACAACTCTGAAGCCGCTCAAGATGTCGAACAAAACAACCCGACACCCAGGATATTTTTATAGGGATGCCTGGAGTCCCTGACTAGATGCGAACCATGTTTGCGTCCATGATGGATCGTTTCGTACGGGAACAACATGGATCGCACCAATATACACCGGGTATTGGGCTTTCTTGGCAACAAAGGCCGTACGTCGATCTACCAACGGCTAAACCAGCGCAAACACCTGCGGATGTGGACATGGAGTCAGTCCGATCGGCTGGACATATCCGATCAATTTGCCAAAACAATCACCAAGATCGATTAGATAAGTCACCCCCGCCTAGTGATGTTGATATGGAATCGACTGGGAGTATCAGTCAACATTTCAATCCGGATGGCCTGGGTTTGGGGATGCCTCGCAAGGCAAATATGACCTCAGCTCAAACATTTGATGGCGAGTCTGGAACGGTTACTCGAGTCCGGATGTCAGCAATTTCTGAATTGAGAAATCTCAGTGGCAAAAAGACATGAATGATGATCAAGCGAGAGCCTGGTTGAGCCGGATGAAATCAGCCTTTCTAATAGACAAGACACTAGAAGAATAAAGATGTTTGATATTCGCTAATTTAATGAAAGGTCCGACCAAGAATTGACTTCAGCAATTAAATCGAAAAGTCCGGTCGAGATAGCCTCAACTATGCGGTGAATTCGAGAAGCACTATTGAAACTCAGGGGTATCAGTTGCAAGACAAAACTACCACATGAAATAGAGGTCGGGACAAAATACCGATTGAGTATCTACATCGTTTGAATGTTGCTGGTTTGAGAGCTATGATGCCGATAAAGATCCTAAACATGTGAATACGGCCCGCGATCACGTCGAACACTTCAGCGGCACCCTGGACAACCGTGACCTGGCTGATCAACTGACCCTACTTCGACTAAAGACAGCTGAAAAACTGGAACACACTGAAAACATTAAAACGAGCTAAACGTCGAGAACCTAAGGTCGTGATAAGATCAAATCGGTTCTGATCGAAGCCACATCCTGACCAAGTCAAGGCACCGGCGGCCCGACCGGCTAGTGCCATCCGTATGGTAGCAAATGAATCGGATAGTTCCAATTCTGGAGAAGGAAGTGGCCAGTCAAGTCTAAGCTCTGACGAAGAACAATATCGTCATATTTACACGACGGAAACCGTTCTCCGTCCGAGGTCGACGGTTACTGGAGCTAATGGGCGGAAAGGAGGCGGAAACCAGCCCGACCTGGACCGACCCTGTAGGAAATGTGTCCATTGCAGGTAAACATCGTATATTCACCGCGATTGTTCGAAATGAATGACTTTCGGGAAAAGTGACCGTAAGGCCATCTTTTCGATCATTTTTTTCGTGTGAAGAACTTGTGAAAAAATTCATGAGGCTGGTTTCTGCCCAATTAAAGAACTTTTCAACCAGATGCGCAAGTAGTACGTGCCGACCAAACATGCTGGCATGCTTCCACCTGATGTTGAAAAGATGTCAAACTAGATCGCTCGCCTGGTTGGAATCTGGTTCGAGCCGATCGATAAAAAGTGCAGCATTCATACGTCGGTAGCAGAAATAGGTACAAGGAAAAAGAGATGACCAACAATACATGTTCTATTTCAAATTGTGCCGATCGGTATCCGATTCATAGTCTCAGAGTACATAAATATTCTCGTTCGAATGTGATTATGGAATTGGACCTACTGTCTGGTGAATCTCGAGGATACTGGAAGTATCACTCTGCTGTCAAGTGGTTTAAACAAGCAAAAGCTAATTGGAAAATTAACAACGAAAAATGCCACTATATTATTTGACTCTGGGGCAGAAGTCTCAATTATCGATTTCGCCTTTGCTCGTAAGGTGTGATGTCGTATAGACAATACCCAGAGACAAGAATGCGACGGGATTGGGTGAAAGTTCTTATATGACCGAAGGCCGGTCACGTGCCAAAATCACCCTAGCCGGTTCCTTAGTTTATTATTTTAATGCTTGGATTGGCCGGTTAGCCTGTCAGGATGCTATACTTGGGATGGATTTTTTGGTCCCGGCCGGTATACGGCTTGTCCTTTCCTATGAAACCCTTACCCTACCGGACGAAGTACAGATACAACTATCTGACCGAATTCCACTGTATATTCGTATGCAGATGGTTAAGATGGGTCAATATAAAAATATTGCGGTAGATCGATCAGTTGACGTGATGATTCGGTCGACCGATCGACAGCAGATATTATGGCTAAATCGTGGTGAACGATGGGTCCCGACTTTCGTATAAAGGATCGGCAGATCACGTTATATTAGGATTACAAATATTTCTGATAAGCCGCTAACTGTTCACGAGGATATGATCATAGGGATGCGGTTGTCTGAAGGTAAAGTGCCGCGACAAAAGGGATATGTTTCGGTTGGGTCGCGAAGATATACTGAATGGCAAAATCTGGCATATCAGGCCACCACTGACCTAATCAGTGACGAGGAGTTGGGAGAAGAAGATACATCACCTTTAGTGAAAAACCGGGATATACCACTCCGACGAAGTTACAAATCAGGGGATCATCTGCAAATTAGACTAGCGAAAATGGTGTTGGAAAAAGTCCGCATATTTTGAATGTTACTATGGTCGACCACAGATGATGACCGACCTAAAGGATGTTGGCAATGACGATCTCTTCAAAGGTTATTTCGTCACTAATGAGGACAGTAGAAAAGTCAATTTGGCAGAGAAATTCGAACAAGAGGAATCCAGCGTCGCAGTTGAGACTGAAGCAAAATTAGAAGGAGCCCAGAAAACGGATGACTCACCTAGGTCGATCCAGGTTGATGTCAGACCGGAAGAAATAGATCCAGTGGATAACCAAATGTGTATACACGAAGGTGGTGATCAGTTATATCGAAAAGCAAACGGCGGTGTTGCCAGAAATGTCACCCAGTACACCAGAAGTCACCCTTGATAATCGGTGACTTAGAAGTAAACACTCCCGAACAGATTGATCGACTCAAAAAAATTATCTGGAAAAGGTGACATTTGTTGATCGGGAAGGGCAAAACCCTACCCCCCCCCCGGGGCCTATGGAGCCGTTTGTGATTTGACGTGGGGGGCGCTAGAGCGATTGCCAACGTTGTCGTAAGGTTTGACCACAATATCGGGAAAAGTTGTCCGACCAGATCAAAGGCTTGTTGGGTACGAAGATTATCGGACCTTCAACTTCACAATGGACATCACCAATCGTAATCGTGATAAAAATGGACATCCGACTCTGTACGGATTATAGGATGGCCAATAGACTTATGAAATTGATGGTCTATCCGATGCCTTTGATCAGCGATTTACTCGAGGATTGGGATCTAGATAAAGTTTTATGGTTCTGTTCGTTAGATATGACTAGTGGTTACTGGGTTGTTTAGATGACCGATCGGGCTCGAGAAATATCGGCTTTTGTCACACCTTTCGGCCTCTTTGAATGGAATCGGATAGCGTTTGGACTAAAGAACGCTCCTCAGATTTATCAGAGGTTGATTGATAACGCCCTCTATGGAGTTTCCCGATCAGTGCAGATCGAGAAATCACCAAACCTTACGATGTTTTCAAGCAAACCGGATCAGGACCAGAAAGTGTCGGTGTTGGGAAGACGATCATATATAGATGACATCTTGGTAACGGCCACATCATGAGATATTCTGTTTTGGACATTACCCGAATAGACCATCTTATCTGTCGGTTTGGATTACACGGTATCACGGTCAACGAAGCCGAGTACCGTGGTCTGCCTTTGGGGTTGGATCTCCTTAACGCACAAAGGAAGGGAAGAGTAATCATTTGTCGAGATTCGAATCTTGTGATCCGGCAAATCACCGGAGAAATTGATTGTAAGACGCCCCGTCTGAAGTTGTTAAACGACCGTGTCATGAAGATCCTACGGGAATGGCCGAACCACGATCTCTTTCCTGTGAAACGAGATTAGAGTCAAAGTACCGATCATTTGGTAACGATGGCCATGTGTGATTGGGTCGGGTCGGTGATTACCGATGATGTGATATTGGATTAATTAGTCGAGATTAATAGATTGACCAAGTTGATCCGTTCGGAGGATAAGGAAATGCCAGCACAAGTGACGATAATGACTAGATCGAGAACTAGATCGGCACCCCGCAGACAGATTTCACGAGAAATGTTCAACGAATTCGGATCGAAAGGATCCTTAAAGATCTGGACTAAGAAAAGTGGATCGTGGATTTAAAAGCTTTCTTAAGCAGTGATTTGGAAAAGTTGAGTCAGGATGAAGTGAAGAATTGTATTAAAGACGCACCGAACTATGAAGTGGGTGAAAATAACCTTCATTTCTATTATTGTCACGCCGACCGAGCCGACGTCGATTTTGATCGATCGGCTAAGTTAAGTGTACCTGAAAAGGAAACCCGCAAACCGACATTTTGAATCACTATCAGGTTAGGTTGGAGGGTGGTAATCAAGGTGTCGGTCGGACAGAACATAAGATTCGCAAACACGTTCACTGGAGAGGTTTGTACCGGAGCGTTCAAAAATTAGTCGGAACTTTTACGGACTGCGAGACCGGGAAACGTATACCGATTTTACGAGGCCGACCACCTGGGAATACTTAGGCGGATTACCCTGTTCAACTAGCAGCGATAGATCATATCCTTTAATTACCGAAGTCATTCAAGGGTAACACTGAACTGCTGTCACAAGTGTCGTGTTTGCCAAAGCGGGGTCTACTCGAACAGCCCAACAAGTCGCCCAAATTTTTAAAGAATGTGCTTTCAGGCGATTTGGAGCTAGTGAGGTGATTCGGCATATTGTGACCCAGGTTTTATGGCTGAAGTCTTCCTATAGTTTAATCATATGCTGGTTCAGAGACAGAGCGCGACGATGGCTTACCGATCACAAGCAAACGGAAAGGCCGAATGGATTGTGCAAACGCTTACGAGAGCGATCAAAATTTATGTTGCCGATCCGGCTCAGCAGGACTAGAATGATTGGTATTCGCGCTGAACTCTTCATTCGACCGGGCTAGAGAAGACACTCTATTTCATTTGGCTTAAGGTTGGGATCCACGATCGACTACCGAAGCCGCGATTCCGGTAGGATTCACCAGAAGTCATGATCGGGAAGCCCGCCGATGGCGTATGGGTCTTCAACTTCACTATCGAGAGAAGGTTAATGAAAAACCTCGAAGAGCAATTCAGGAATGATCCGACCGGAACAATGATAAGGGGTTCACATAAAATTGAACCAGGATCAAGGGGCTGGCTCTATCTGGATCGGTGAAACAAGGGTACGCCAAGAAATAAGTTCACATGTGGCATGACCTTTACGTTTTTCCGATTTAATTGGTGATCATAATGCCCGGTTGATTACTGCAGGCACGGATTATGGAGTGCTCCCAATTGTCCACCTGTCAAAGTTGAAGCTGATTAGGGAATACCTGTTCAGCAGAAGCTTAGCCAAGATTTGATGTCGATGAGGCCCTGTTGCCGGAAGATAGCTGGGAGAGATCACTCAACCGATATGAATTTGAAGTGGAATCCATTATGGACACCCGGCCGAGTAAGAAGACCCGATATGGCCGGACATATCACGATATCTGGTCCGTTGGAAAGGCTACGATGACCCGACTTGGGTCGATGAACGGGACCTCCATTGTAGAGCATTGTTAGGGGAATTCGAACATGAGCGTGTTAGACGCAACAGATTCGAGGTTATGCAGACTCACAAAAAGGATGACCGTGAATTTCAATAGTCTTGATAAGCTTGTATCTACTAACCGACCGATGAGATTTATCCGACCGAAGTTGAAATTGGCCGGTTTGGAATCGGTGGATATATAAATTCATGTTAGTTATATTTACGTGTATGCTGAACGACCGAATGGCAAATGATGGAGATGGAATTATGAACATGAAAAGGAGAAAGGAAATGGCGGTTGCGATATATTAGTGCATTAAAAAGAAATCGAACAAAACGACCGATAATCGCGACGATTAGACACCATATTTCCGGTGCAGATGAGAGATCTAGAGTTCTGGGTGGGTCCAAATATCTTGGTGATACTTTTTTCATCCTGGTGATCGACTTAGGTCAGAGCATGTTGTAATGTGCAGACTGGAGACTTGCATCCATATCCCGGATACCAGTCTCCTGAATCCGGCAACCCCGTTTGCTTCGAACCGACGGACAGACAGGTGCAATACAGCTGGAAACAGGAAAATATGAATGTCGCATTCACCAGCCTGTACGCTATCCACTACGTAGTCATAGATTGAAGCCCAGGCCGTCCCGGCCCGGCTCCGACGACGTTTGCGGACGATGTAAAATAACGTCATATAGTCATCTTTACCCATCTCCTTGAAAACGGGTAGTCGATGGGTAGACTGCCATATCGCCATCGCATTCTCCGCGTAGAATCGGCAAAGTGTGCCTGGAAATCACGGAACCATGATCAACTGGGAAGTCCAACCCGGACATGGGAACCAACAAGGCTTCCCAAGGTTTCAAGCGAGTAGAAGCTGTCGCCGTGATAAAGCTTGGATTCCATTCATCCTGTAAAGGAGTCGGCGATCTAGCCGGAAATTCCACTTGCCAGGTGGGGAAAAAAATCGGGGAACTGTTTTCTTCCTGGCTTTTAACACTTTCGGAGTCAAACCCCACACCTGGCTTCCAGACCAAGGCTTGCCAGGCTTAAGCTGAGCTGCATCCGACGGGCCCTGCTCAACGAAGTAAAGATCTATGAAAAGTTTGATGGGTTCATAACTGTAATCATCCTCCTTTGAGACCGAAAGAGTAGCTGGTATGAAGTAACCGGGGCGAGGGGCAAGTTGACTGGTGGACAGAGGACCGGCCGTCGGATAATTGACTGTTCCCTCAGGTACGGGCCGCTTATACTTTAACTCAACCCGTTTATCATCGTCCGAAGGCGGAAAATCAAAGACCTGACTAGAAGAGATTAGTTTTGCCGAATTTGGGTTTGATGTCCGCCGGCCGGTGCTCCGTGATTTAGCAAGAGCTGTCCGGGTTCGTTCTTCCAAGTCAGTAGAATCGTCAGAACCCGGATCAGCAAAACTGGGTTCGGAGAGCGCGGACGTTTTGCAGAAGTCGGCGTACTAATAGAATCACCGCCCCGCTTACCGTTAGCCGAATAAGTTGGCGCTAGATCTTGACCCAAAATACTGGGAGAATCAGGCGGGTAAGAGGAGATAGAGTTTGTACGCCAGCCGAAACCTGACCGGCTCCTGCGTCAGTCGGTGAGAGGGTGGCCGGGGAAAACTTGACAGAGATTGATCTGACCCCGAAGGTTGGCCAGATGGTTCGTCTGGTTTTGGAACGAAGGCATCAATCAGTCCTGAAAAATTATCCAGACCTTGTCAAAACGATGCCGAGTCGACTTTCGGATAAGCCCACCACTAGACCACCTGGTATACTGCGGTCTGCAGTTTCGTGAGACGATAAATCCAAATTGTGCTCTTTCAGCTTAAAGTTTCAAGCTTGTCCTGAGCAAGGACCAGCTCTTGCCGGCGGTTTTTGGCCTCCTTTCGGGAGTCATGCAGGTGTTTCTGTAGCACAGACCGGTCAGCTCGTGAAATGGAAAGGTATGCCGAACCTGTTCCTCAAGACGATTCACTTCCTCGGCTGCAAGTACTCTATTTTGGATCGGTTGGTGGTTACGGTGATGAGTTTCTAGTCGTTTTAAACGATGCATCACCGTGATGTTGATCTAAAGGAACAAAGAAGATCAGTCACGTACCTGGAAAAGACTAGAACGAAAATGATATGTACCTTGATCGTGGTCGGCGACACATAGGGTTTGGACCATGGACTGCACGGAGCTGACCGTCTCGCACTGTTCAGCCTCCTTCGAAGACTGTACACTGGCGAGGTCGGCGGATAGACGATCGCGCTCTGTTGTCAAAAGTCGAATATGGTTTTCAATATCCGATCGGTCTCGACCAAACCGGCATGATCCTGGTTAAGCTGGTCATTGTCTGCACGCAAGATATCCAGTTTTCGGGCAACATCGTGGGACCGGCGGTCAGCGACCGTGACCCGGTGGGGCAGCGAATGCAGATTCTCAATGTCACCCACTCGTTGCTCAAGTTCAACCTGCTATCCAGATAGCTTGGCCCGGAGCGCCTGATAAATTTCGGATAGCGAAGTCAATTCTGTGACCGCGTCCTTCAGACCTCCCCGCAGGTGTCTGTCACCCGCTACACCCAAGGAGAGTGGGCCGATCCCCTCCAGCAAACGTTTGATGAAAAGTCCTATTCGGGGCAGATCAGACAACGAGAGGTGGAGGCAGATGAGGGCCGATCATGGATGTTACCAGCAGGCGAGAGTCGACCGCAGATGTCGTGACCGAAGTTACGAGACGGGCAAGCTGATACACGACGGAAGCAAAGAGGTACTTGACGGAAGACCAAGCGAAGAAGTCAGAAGAGGGTCCGAAAACGGACCCAAATTGACCATGATCGTTAGCTGGAAAAGCTGATATGAAGTGAGTCGGACCGCAGCCGTTGTGCGGCTGCGATCTGACTTAGTGGCGGTTGTGGTAAAGCAGATTAAAAAAACGCAGATGTAAGTGGCCCACATCTCAACGATGGTTGGTGGTCGCGAGAGCTCCCATCATGGATGGGTAGGATGCGACAGTTGATAGGTGGGACATGCCGATCTAACGGTGGATGGTACGTGCAATAACAGGTTAAATGGAAAATGTGGGAAAAGTATGGAGGTCGCCATTAGCACGCCTCATCATGTGTGGAGTGGATTGGTTAAGTGTCCCGACTATCTATGGATGTTCGTATATCGGACCGGGTCGACTTAAAAGTCGGACCGGTCGAGATGTAAATGACGAAGTATGTAAACCGTTGGTACACATGGGGTGTGATAAAGTTATGTTGCCCAGGTGATATCGAGGTTAAGTATCAGTGATCCGAATAGTCAGATGGTTGTGGGTATGGTTCATCGATTGAGTTTGCTGGTCCAGTCTCAAGACATCGTGGTCTAAGGGAGTGAAAGGGATCAAGGTTTAAACATTGATTTGTCTGGCGGCGTACCAAAGTAAGTCGATGTCGGCTTCGAAGGTCAACACAAACCGGCCCCGATCGGCGTCAAGAAGTCAGCGCAAGTTGGCCTCAAGAAGCCGACCACGAGTCGATTTCGCAAGGTTGAGTACGTGTCAGCTGCAGAAGTCTGTTTCAGATCAGCCAGAGAAGCCGATACCGAGCCGACCCCAAGTCAATCCAAGCCGATCTCAAGTCGACCCCAAGTCAACCCGGGTCGGTCTCAGTCGGCCTCAAGAAACCGACTACAAGGAGGTAAGCAAGGTCGGTTGTGTGCCAGCCCCAGAATTTGGCTTTAAATCAGCCCAAGAAGTCGATCCCGAGCCGATCTCAAGCCGACCCCAAGTCAAGTCAAGCTGATCTTAAGCCGACTAATTCGGGTTGGTCTCAGTCGGCCTCAAGAAACCGACTACAAAAAGCTTAAGCAAGGTCGATGTGTGCCATCCCCAGAAGTTGGCTTTGAAGCAGCCCAAGAAGCCGACTTCAAGGAGTTTAAGCAAGGTCGGTTGTGTACCAGCCCCAGTAGGTGGCTTTGAATCAGCCCAAGAAGATGACTCCGAGCCGACTTCAGATCCGGAATTGGAGGACCAGGTCAGATCAGCTGAAGATCGTCTGAAGTTAATATCGATCAAACCATGTGATAGGACGATCAAAATCGAAGTATTAGGCAATTTACATAAGTTGGTGTATGGTACATTAGGTATTGGATATTGCATACATAAAAACATGTTTTGATTTACCCCGTAAACAAAGAGTCGCTCCGCCACGTGTCGCGGTCTTTGGGAGCACAGGGTTAACTAGGCCCCTGTAACCCAACCTAATTCCCGGTTAAGACGCGCATAGACGCATTTTGGCTCATCGGAAGTCCCCGACGGGATCGTTTTAGGGTTTTTTTTTCAACCCTCAGTCTCCCGCTCTGTTTTTTGAACACGTTACATTAATTGGAAAGGTTTTGTGGAGAGAAATTGGTGGCTTTACTGTGGAAGAACGTGATTATATATAGTGTGAAAGATCGTGATTATATCGTGGTTTCGCGTTTTTCTGGTTATCGCTCATTTATTAGCTGGTCCGGTCTGTTGAGAATCCCGACCCGACCTTTACGGTACTTTTACGCGGTAACACCCCTCATCCGTCCTCCGGTGAAGATTTCCACTGGAGAACGCCCCTGTTTTGAAGAAGTCACATCCTCCGAAAACGCTTTTCAGCTAGCGGCCACCTGAGTGAGTGTAACCACCGAATACAAATGGGTACACAAGGTGAGATAAAGTTGAATTTGAATTCTGTTGTACTTGATGACCGGCCAGAAGTCCAGGACGATCGGGCCAGTCATCGTTAGTGATGACTAGTCATATCCTGAAGTCGACCGAGTACCCCCTCCGATCGGGCCAGTGGTAATCCGAGTTCCACCCAAGACTTCCGTTCTAGCTTTGGAAGTCGTCTCCACCACAAAGTGATCAACCATTATTCATGGAGTACCCTTTCCTATAATTGGTCGTTCGGGCCAGTGGGAATCCAAGTTCCCCCAATAACTTCCGTTCTGGATTTGGAAATCGGCTCCACCACAGCTTCCTGTATTTAATATAAATCAAAATATTGGGATTAAATTACATGTGTTCCTTACCCCAATTAATAGTGTAAGCCTGTAACATATAGCCGGGTTTTTCAGAAAAGCTACAGCGTAGGACTTACCAAAATAAAGCGTGGGGACGTAGCTCAATAGTATATACCGTATAGGTAATGGGAGATCCCTGGAAACAAAATTTGCAAGCATTCCAAATGCGAGGAAAAGTAGTCATTGTTGGTTCAATATTTTGCACGTGCTCGAGAGTGTTGTGCTACCTCACCACATGTTACCTCATCACTTCGCACTAGCTAAGTACTGAGGTAACACAACACTCTTGAATGCTTGCAAAATATATTGATTCAACAATGATTCACTTTACTACGTTTTCCTCTTCTTTGATTGCCGTAGCAGCAAGGTCTAGCTTTTCCTTGGCTTTGAGGAAAATATGCTAGCAATATCGTTTTCCAGTAATTTTCACGTCCCTGCAATTAACAGCATTTCGAAAAGCATGACATGAGCATATCAAAATTTAGCACACCACAAAGCACAACAATGTCCCTTAGGTCGCCTTAACCAGAGAAGCGTCTGGAGTGCAAAGGCAGCACTTACAAATTGCAGCGCCGCCTTCAATTGCACGTGGACACCTTGACAATCCAAATTATTACTATCCAATCAGGTGCGTGACATTCATCTTGACACTCACCGTCATTATATACATTTCGATTCGACATCGAGACACATCGACAATGGTGACACGAGACACGGTTTTGAATAATCTTTTGAGACCAGATTTCAAGGCAACAGAATTTGGGAGTAGCATTTTTGCCGAGCACTATTCTTGCGGTATATAATCCATATTTACTTTTGGCAAAAGTGGTATCTTAACCCATTTTTTTAACTTTTGGTATAAATGCCCCATGAACTTTACAGAGTGGTAAAAATACCCTTTGTCTCTAAATTATCTATCGGAAACAAATTACATTTTTTCTTCCCTAATTGCACGCTTCCTCGCTGCTATTTAACAGTGTAAGCATGTAACAGTTATTTTATTACACCTGGTAGAACTATGTGGTCCTTCTCAACGACCACGGTTTGATTCGTTCTGCTAAGCACTTAGGGGAGCGCTGGTTGTAAGGGCGGCACGGTTGAAATAACATCAACCGAGCGCCAGCAAGGGCAAGCCTTCGTAAAGAATTTTTTCCCTCACGATAACTGGCGGCGGTGAGCAGTTCGAGGACGGGTATACAGGTCTAAACCTCAGGTGGCGTCGGTCATCACTTCTTTTGCGCTAATAACTGGCTCATTCAACTGCAACAACGCTACCGACTCTCGCCGTGAATGACTACGTTTTCTCGCACTCTGGTACCATTCTCGAGCTCCTGGACGAGATGCATTCAGAAAAACCGCTCCTCTCAAAGGACAAATTTGCTCGCGCACAGGTGCGCAACTTATTCATCTATATCTGGATGTGATATACAACCAATCCAGAACCTAGCTGTTCAACTTAAGGATTGTATGTAGAATTAGTAGAAGTGGTACCGATGTAAATGTGTTTGTTTTCTTGATGCAAGCGACACAACAGTTCCTTGAGCAACAATTCAAGATGATCCACCTTGGCTTGGTTGCTACCATCGACCAGAATTGATTGAAGACTGGGGCGATGGTCGGCACTGTTGTCATAGTGGTCATTGGAGGTCATCAAATGTACCAGGGGCAAGGCGGAGATTCTTGGTACCCTGGCGCTCAACATAAAGCCGCGAGCGGAGGGCGACGAGCTCTGATCGAGATAGCTCCCCGAACGCAACCGAGGGAGGTGATTATTTCCCCCGCCGGTCGTAGGGCCGAACGAGGACTCGGTCAAACTAAGTTTCAATGAATCGACAAGCGTTAAAAAGGGTGTCTGTGCGTATAATGCTCTCTTTTATTGAAACTACTTGAATGGTCTATTATTACTGCCGCCTCGTATTATACACCTGGTATCACGGTCAACAAAGCGGAGTATCGTGTTCTGCTGCCCGGTATGGATCCCCTTAGCATACATAGAAATGATAGAATAGTTATGTGCGGAGATTCAAACCTGGTGATCAGACAGATCACTGGGAGATCGGCTGCAAAGTGTCTCGTCTTAAATTGCTAAGCGAATTATGAAAGTTCTGCAAGAGTGTCCGGAACATGCTCTTCTGTATGTGAAACGAGACTGGAACCGGAGCGCCGATCACTTGGCGACCGTGGCCAAGCGTGATCATGTCGGGTCGTCAATCAATAAGGATACGATATTGGCCGAACTGGTCGAGATCAATACGTTACCAGAACTGATCCGACCAGAAGAGTGCGAGAGAACGGTGCAGGTGGTGATAATGACCAGGTAGCGAACTCGATCGGCACCCCGCAGATCGATATCGAGAGAAGGCTTAAATAAAGAAATAGTACAACGGTTGCAGATCGAAAAGACTCTTCACGCTCAGGATGAAGAGAAATGGATCGTGAATCCGTAGGCCTATCATTGTGGGGACCTGGAAAAGTTAAGTCAGAATGAAGCAAAAGTTGCGTTAAAAAAGGTTCCCGGTCGTTGCTACCATGATTGTCCCTGATCCGGTATATCGTGTTGCGACCCACATTGTTCCTGTAAGACACGTTCCATCATGGATGCAAACATGGTCCGCGTCTGATCAAGGACCACGGGCATACCTGCGAATTCATTCCTGAATGTGTATCCTGGGCGACCACATAGCTGTCTTCCGACCTGACTCGACCCTTCCGGTTTTCTTTTCGGCTATGTGCTTCGATCTGGGGGCCGATCAGCCCGGTTCTTTTGGAGCTAACCTCATGCGGGTTATTTTCCGACGGACGAGTCGGTAGAATCCGCTACTGACGGTGCCGGCCCGTAAACAGATTCGTCGTCCTGTGCGACGTTAGTCATGGGTGTTCGATTAGTGCGACAGGTGCGAAGTATTGACCTACCAGGTGTTCATGTAACGTTACCATGGCCTCCTTTTGACCACTTCGTTATCAAAATCGAAAAGCTTGTTCACATCACAGCCATCGGGAGTCCCTAATCAGATCGAACGGGTTTCTGATCAAGTAGGGTTGGGTGCCAGAGGTGATCGGCCTAGTAGATCGACCTTCCAACTCCCCGAGAATCTTGGGGCGAGAAACCTTCATGAGTTGGTTGGTCTTCAGAAATTACTTAATTCCTGTAAGTAACATGTTCTTTCAGTATATTTATCCGTGATCACCGCAATATATTCGATAGTTTTTCTTCGTCATCCTCCAACATCTTCAGCTTGGATTTAATATACTTGTTCTGTGGATCATGTTGATCCACCCCAATTTTTTTCTTCATACATAAGATTGAGGTCGGGACCTTGGTCCTTTCCCAGGTTATAGATAGTTTTATCAGAACCCGTGCCGGCTCGGGTCGGAGCCTAATGGGGAGTAGTTTCATCATTACTATCGACCCGGCACTCCGTCTATCATCGCTTCCTTTTAACTTGGGCAGTATCGGAGGCGATATGTCTTCCTCCAATGCACTCAAAAACGTTTCCTCCACTTTGATCGTTAGTAATCATAGCAATCACGGTGATATTCAGGGCCACCAAAGATTCGTCCACGTGAAACATTGTGTTGGAGCCGCCAAAACAGAAGTTCTTGGAGGCACCCGGATTCCCACTGGCCCGGACGACCAATTATCGGAGGGGGTACTCCGCGAATTCTGGTCGAATTCTTGATCGTGCAGATCAGCGTTAGGGCGATTGGCCCGATCATCCCGGTCCTCCCACCGGTCATCATGAACGACCGGTTTCATTTTTAATCTCATCTCACCTTGTGTACTCATTGGTTCACGGTGGTTACACTCGTTCACATGGAAAGCGGCTTTCCTAATCAGGGCGGGGGAGATGTCACCTTCGAGATGGGGTTGTTCTCCCCGGTGGAAATCTTCACGGGAGGACGAATAGGATTGGTACTTAATGTAAAATACAGTATCGGTCACGTCGGGAAGTTTTGACCGATCGGAACCGCCTATAACGATAGATAACCAATAACCAATTAGCAGTACGTAACCTCCACGATATAATCACGATCTTCCACAGTAAATCCTCTTAGCTATCTCCACCGTGTTCAAAACACGTGGACGTGAGTGGTGAGGATAGAAGAACCTAATGCAATCCCGTCGGGGATCTTGCAGCGATCCCCCCAAGTAGGAATAGTACGCGTCTCGATCATAGTTAGTTGAGCTACGGGGGCCTTGTTAACCATGTGCTCCCAATGACCGTCGCGACTCTTTGTTTTGGAGGGACACTCAATCCTATTAATTAAACTTAAAACTAATACTACACCGACCTTTGTGATTTACTCAATACTCCGGAATTGATCATCTCGTCGCATGATTGACCGATATTACCTTCAATCAACATTTGCAATAATCTTACCACCTTTGCTGTCCTTGTGATCTTTCCCGATCGGGCCATCCTTGCCGAGTGGTAGGTCCATCTCCGATCACATCAATCCTCCTATCTTGTCCGGCCATCCGATACCCGTTCCCGCTCGGTCCTTCCAGCCATAAATGCCACGTAATCCAGTAACCATCGACTTCTTTCGACTTCAATAGCGATCGATCAATATTCGTGATCGGTCGTATGGTTCAGATTACCCGGTCAGCATGGTCGGTCGGTCGACTGTGGCAACTGGCCGGACCAGCTCATATCGATCGAAACATCCATGTTGAACCATAGTACCATCCAACAGTCGTAATCAAATCATTATCCAGGCCGGCCGTCGTATCCCAACCGGTGTTCCGTTACCTGGGGTCGACCCGAGCCGTTAATTCTACCCTCTATGGATGGTCGGTCACCTTGCCTGACCGGTCAATCTCAATCAAATAATCCATGATCTGATCCGATAACGGTGACTTGCATATTTTCTCCACATATTCTGTACCTGAGCCCGTTACCGATCGTATCCTCCCTGGTCAGGTCGACACGTCCCAGGTGGCCAACTGTCACTTCCTTCCAATTCATAGTGGCTGGTCCCGAGATCATCCAATCAGTGCAGCGGTGTGGACCAATCGCATTTACACTCTTTAAATCCGCTTTACAACACTTACCACATACTTGAATGGAATACAAAACATAATATCCACTCGAAAACGTTATTTTGCGAGAATAACCTGGCCAAGAATATCTTTTCGTCCGGGCTGCGCACGATGTTTCAACAACCAACGTCCAAAGATACAAGATGCGATTTCCTACGGAGCATACCTGGAGGGTTAGTGACATGAGTACAGGAGAATGGAGCAAATTTCCTTACGTTGGAGTTTCGGAACTTCGATGAGCGGCCTTTTGATACAGGGTTTGGGGTGGGTCAATAGACTTAGATAGTAGTCTGAACTGAGCAATCAGGTTAGCCATCTGGGTCTCCAGTCGGACGATATGGACCTGGAAACCCAGAGCCGTAGGCAATTTCCTAGCAACAGACTCGTCAGACCGACGATTTGCAAAGCCAGCAGTCAAGGTCCTTTTGCTCTACCCCTCTCTATGTCAGTAATCTGAGTGGTCAGGGCAGCGACTTGACTCCTCAGGTCAGCACTTGCTGTATGTCCCGACCTTTGCTCAGATCTCTGGAGTTGGGAGGTGGGTTGGCACCGTTGCAACGGCCGCCCCGACCAAATCAGCCGAAGCTATCCCTTGTATAGACTTGCTGGAGAGTGTGTGACATGTATGTTGGCTGATTGAACGGAGAAAAGGATCAGTGAGGTTATGCACCAGAGCTGTGTGCCGGTGCAACAAGACTCAGATCTGGAGCGGTTCCAGGATAAATCAACTGAAGTGAGTGATAAAGTCACACTCTGATTGGATGAAACTGTTAACCGGAGTGGTTGCCCTGATTCAGCCGGTAGATTTATGGGGGGGGCAGGAAATCCTGGTCGTTGTGCGAAAAGAAGATGTATGGAATGAACGCCAAGGGTTGTCAAGTTTACGCAGAAAGATGACTCCGGAAGGAGGCCGAACTGTTTGATTCTGGGAGTGGTCAGGGTCAGCATAGTGTGGTGTGATGAATGCCGACTCAGGCTGGCGATGCTATCTTGAGACCGGCAAGTGCAGACTCGGGTGATCTGTCTTCCTACGAATGCGACTGGTAAGGCAGTTGGTCAAGGGTCGTTCCAGAGACCCCGGAAATCTTGGATGCGATGAGTCAAGGTAGTAGCCCTGGACGGATAATTTTAACCAATCAGCTAAGATTAAACAGTACTGTTCATACTAGATTCTAGGGATAAAGTCAGTATATTTTTCTCTTTCCAAGACGCAAGTCTATTAGTTCACATTTAAGGGCTAACTATGTCACCTCTCGTTGTTATTAGTTTAAGCGGGGTAGGTTACAGAAGACCCACCGGAAGTCCCCTGCTCGGGAGTCAATGAAATTCGTACACTCACTCAAGTCACCCGTGTGTGAAACACGCAATAAAATTATTGGAAGGAAGGTGAAGTATGGCAGACTGTGAATGAGTGTGGAGACCTGCTGGGAGTTCGCATTCGTTTGCATAAGATTAAGGTCACCCCCTGTTTGTTTGGTTGTGCTGACCGTTTGAGTAATCTCGGTCAGTATCTGCGGCACCCTGAAATCAAGTATAACCGCCACCCGCTCCCCGGTAAAGATTCCCGACCAGGAGCGACCCTAGTCCCAACCCTCGTTCCGCTGCCCGGCATGTGTTTATATTTTAAGAAAAACAAGGATGGGACTACGGTCGTTGGCGTTTACGTTGATGGTTTACTCGTGACCGATACGCACGACAAACTTGTGGATTAAATTTTCGCCTCAATGACTGACCTGGAAGTCAAAAACCTTAGAAAAGTCGCCAAAATTATCGGGATGTGGGTAAATTTCGACAATATGGATGGTTACACCCTGGATCAAGAAGTTATGATCAACAGCTTGCCACGTGATTTCAGCCTTGAAGGAACAAATCTAGTCAAAGTGCCCATTAGCAACGAATACGAAGACCTGAACCTGCAATCATCCTAACTTTTGGGAAAAATCGGAAAAATCGATGTCGTCTTTCAAGACTTTTCTGTCACTTGTGGAAGCTTTATTATGGATATGTAGATACACTCGACGGGATATTTCTTTCGTAGTGTATAAAGCAAGTCGTCGAACACATGAACCCAAGGAAGTGGACAGGAAATTAGCGAAGAAAATCACCAAGTACTTGAAAGGAACGAAAAGTCACAAGTTTCACGTGGGGACCGAAAAATGAACCATGCAAACAAGCTTATTATCGATGGCTATAGCGATGCAGAGTACGCGGCATCTAAAGAAGATAGTAAAGTGACTACTGGGGGCATTGTTAAGGTGAATAATATCACTGTGAGCTGGATCTGCAAGAAATAAGGCGACGTGTCAGTGTCAACAATGGAAGCAGAGTATTATGCAGTTTCTAAGGTGGAGGTAGAGATGCAGGGACACTTTTAAACGAAATCAGGTTACATGTTGCAAAACCAATGACTAGTTTCTTTGACAATCAAGCGGCAATCAAGGCAGTTTTGGCATAAACTGAAACGCGTTGACATAGTTGAAATACTTAGTTTGGAAACTAAATAATGGAGATATCAAGCCTAAGTGTTGCGCTACAAATGAAAGTATTGCCGATATATTGACAAAACCTCTACCATATCCAAGGTTGAGTCAACTGCGCGCTGACATTGGAATAAAGTAAAATTTGCTTTGAGAAGGAGTGCTAGAATTTTATGCTTTACTGTCAAAGTAACGATATGATGCCTGGCTAAGTATATTGGATAATTAATACAATTCTGATACTTATGACAAAAAAGGTAAAATATTAGAAATTTTGGCACTGCTATATTTTAAACTTTAGAGTTACATTACAAGTGTTGCAAAACGGATGTGGTGTCGCGAGAAACAATCGAGGAAGGGCGGCGAGAGTAGTGAGGTCTAGAAAAGATGAAACTAAAAGCCGATGTATATAGTAGGTTAATATTCGTTACTTCTAAATATACATTCAATTTCAAACAAGCAATCTTGTTTGGTTGTTGCTACATTTGCTCAAGCATCTTCCAGGACAAGCAGAACATTTTCGCGGTATCATTGCCCAAGTTCGTTAGGTGCGATCAACATGCAAATGGATGACAACGAACAAGCTTTGACATCAATCTGTACGGACCAGAACCCTTTCCGTTGAGGCTACAAAACAGCGTATACGCATCCATCTTCGGGTACAAGTCTGGCCTCGTGTCAGCAGCATCCCTTGGTGTAGTTATTAAAAGCAGTTTGTGTCGTCAAGGTCGATTTGCGCTGGAGGTTTTGTTTGAGGCAGTATTTCACGATCTTTTTGTTACCAAGCATTTTGGCTCGGTCCTAACGTTTAACCCACGCTTGATTTTGTGATGAACGCTACCTTTATGGTCAAATGATAATTAAAACATGGGCAAACTACCAATTCAGTGATGCATTCATTTCAGTCTAGATATTGTGAAAGTTTAGGCGGTGGCAGTGCAAAATAACCTGAAATTTGGTTCCCTCCATTGATGCAGAAGAGGCATTTGGTCAGTAGTATAGCCACGTGCACGATCTTTACAACCGGCGACTGCATGACGTTGTTTTGCTTCCTGTAGTCGATTCCCGCCCACATATTTTTCATCAGACCAAACGGCTACTCCACAGACTTGCGGACGCTGCTCATGGTTTTGTTGAAGGCCAACTGGCCGTCTGTATGGTTCGCACTTTTGAAGGGAGCGATGAAGTGCCGCCCCAATGCCGTAGGATGGGTCGCCGTAGATGAGGTAGCTCTCAAATATATCATTCGCTTCAGCAAGGCGCCCGCGCAGAAGGCTTAGTCGTACTATCGAGGAGTCGTAGGCCCGGCCCTCAACCGGGCCGTATAAATGCACGCACAAACCATCGGGACGGTCACACACTGGAAGCTGAGGCAGTGCTGGAGATTGTGACCGCTGTAGATCACTCATTGCATGTTGTTCCGCTTCTAAATACGACAGGTTGGAACTTTGGTGTCGTCTATAAAGCCGAAAACGCCATCCACAACACCACCACGGTCTCGCACAGATATGGTGTAGGCCTGGATCCTCGCCGCTCGAAGACGAGGCCAATAGTAGTGACGTACAGTCGAGAAAGAGAGGGCTTTGAGTGGTCGAACACTCGAATCATGCTAGCATACCGAACGGGGTACGCGAGACGATAAAGTACGATAGCTAAGTTCTCTGTGTTTGTGCTGCGATCGTCAGTGAATATAACGACCGGCAGGTGTAATGCAACTTTGCAAGCTATGTCGCTCAAACCGTTCAAATCCGAGGGTGATTCCGGAATCAAAGGATGCTCAACAAGCAAAGCCATGGCTACGTGGAGAGCAACGTACCTTTTTCCACGCCGCCACAGTATTGGCACAATTGCGCGCTCGATATCTCCGTCGCCGGTGGCAGCCATCTTTGTGAACTTCTTCTCGATCCTGTTGTGAGTGCGCATATGCGGATGCGGATTCAGCCCACAGCTTGAAATCCGAAATCAACTCATCCGTACCCATTTCCATATGGTACGGATACGGATGCGGGCTGAGTTTAGAAACATATCTATTGCTGATGGGCGGGGTTTTTGGAGCGAGCCGATTGACGCGCTGGACCATGAGATATGGTGAGCAAACGTTGGGGTTCCCAACCCTCCACATTTTTAAAATGACGCAGCCCTGCGCATAACCCCCACAGAAGCGCAAGAACTTGACCATAGACGAGCGCAGAGCCGTCCTTGCCCGTGTGTATGCGGCGGTCACGAAACTTCGCCTTCCAAGGGGACTTGTGCCTGCTTTATCCGTCGAGTTTGACTGTCCCAAGCGATCTCTATTCCGCTTTTGGAAATGCGCGAGCGAGAAAATCAAAGCGGGCTCTACACACGATCGGGAGTGTGAAAGACGTGACCAGAGGGGCCGCAGACCACGCTTGAACGACGAATTAGCAGCGAATCTCGCCAAGATCATCGTATTTTTGCCTCAATGAACAAACCAACGTTCGCACTTTAGAGGAGCATGTGGGTATAACCAAGTCAAGTCTGCATCGATATTCTGTCCTATATTTTTTGGGACATGCTTAACTGTCGACTACGCCTTATATTGGAGGACGTATACAAACTATACAACCATATATATCTGAAGTAACCTGTTTTAACCCCACTGATGTTATCACTACGGCTCTAAAGCTGACTTCAACGTTATATGTCCCTCTTGCAGAATTGACTCTAGGTGGATCAAAATTTATGGAGGCGCTCTAGCTGTTGATTGGATCGCTAAAATGTACCACTTTCATGAATTTTTGGCGAATCCAGTACCAACTTGAATTTAATTTGGATGTGTCAATAAGAGTGGATGTCCAATCATAGAATTTTAGTTTTCAAAGAACGTTGATTGGTCCTACCAGCGCCTTCAGAAAATTTGGCCCACCTAGAGTCGATTCTGCAAGTGGGTCATATATATTGATGGGTGGGGTTGGAGCATTAAGCCCAGGTCCACCTGGGGTACTGTCCTATTTGTATATTGTTCAATCAAATACCATTGTTTAGGATCGAACAAAACGAGGCCTATTTTTCTTGATGTAGGGTTGTGGTAAGACCGAAAGAGATCTGCGATAATCTTACAATCGTGGTGGTCAAATGCCCATTTTGTGATATGATTGGCTAAATCTATACCAATGTGACTTAGGCCATGGCCCGTATTCTCACTCTCGAATCTGATGTGTCCCACTACAGATGAAGGGCAGTTTTGGATCACGAATCCATTCTCACTCTTGTACGATGCTAGTGTTGCAAGGAATAAACTAATAACTATTATCTCGAGTACTTCATTCTATTACTTGATTCATAATGTATATCTACATTTACTGAATCCAACTAGCACGTTGTATCAGCTAAAGGTTTGTGACCATGGTGTAATGATTGCTACCTCCGCGTATTTCCTACGACGCTTACCCGAGAACTTTCGGGAAATCGCCGCAGGGCCTATATATTATATTCTTTAATAAAAAATGGAGTCACTACAGAAGGTGCATGCCTCCCTTATTGCTACGTGTACACCCCCTGTAGATATAATGTACAGTAATGAATGAAATCATATATATGTGAGGGGGGCACCAAACAACACCAAGACCAGCAGCTTCTCAGAGACACGAACATGGCAGATGCCAATGGCGTTACGCCTTTGTTTTTTTGTTGTCCAATTTAGAGATATCGTGATTGTGCAAATGCTTATGGAATATGGAGTAAATGTTGATTTGATGAACGCCATAAGGGTATCCGCTGTGCATGTGACTGTTGCACGCGAAATGTTGCCCATGCTTCAGCTCTTACTTGCACAAAAAATGGTGTCAACGGCAAGTCACCACTGCATCTAGTCACCCTGCGTCTTGTTTATAAGGAGAGCTTCCACAATCGCCCAATCTTCTCCCGCTCCATTTCAGCCAGGCGCATACGCTTTTTGTGCTCCTCCTCGCGCTCTCGACTCGCTTCTTCTCGCCCGAGGCGCTTTTCATCCAACTCGAGACGGCGCATCTCGAGCTCGCCCTCCTTCAGCTGCAAGTCACGGCCTTTGTCCATGTTCAACGCCACTAGAACGGCGTCTAGACGACCCTTTTTGGGTGGTGGCGACTGGTCAGAGTTTCCGGCGCGATTGCCAAGAGCCTCGATCGTCTTTTCCCTTGCAAGCGCATCCGCCTCTTTTTTCTTCCTCTCCTCCTCCGACTTGGCCTCTTCAGTTCGCTTGTGGTCGCTCATCATCGCTGAAAGATCATCAACGAGCTGGCCCTTCTCCGTGTACGCCTCGGAGGCCCCGGAGGGCCTAGCGGAGACCTTATTGTCGTCCTCGTGCTTCTTGAGTAGAGCCGAAAATCGGTTTGGACTTTTTTCCCGTCCAGTTTTGGCCTGTTAAAGCCTAATACGCTGCTAATAGTCACTGCAAGTACATGCCTTGCCTCCATCACATTGCCATGTTGTGCTTTGAACGGCGTATCTGTGGCGACTTGGCGCTGCAAACACCAAGTCCTCTTCTTCTGTCTCGTTCTTATTCCCCATGCTTATGTCCGCGACTCCTTGTGAACTGCGGACTCGATCCGTACAAATCCACTTTTCCACGGACAATTTTCCGAACATTTAACGACTTTTGGAAGTTTTGCATCCTCATTGTAACCGTCCAGGAATCCTTGACACAAGTTTAATTGTTTTAGCTTAAAAATTGATCTTTGGTGTTGTTCTACTCTATAAGCAAGAAGAAAAAAATAATTAGAAAAACGAATTATTAGATGCTCTTTATTTGCTTGACAATAGGTAGATAGCTAGCTGGTATTCAAGCAATCCAGCTAACCGAGGGCCACCAACACGCATAAGCAGTCTGGGCTTTTCCATCTTACGAATAAAACTTTGAAGTCGGATGAACTAGCCGTGTTCTACCTATAGTAGAAACAATTGCGTCCGGTCGATCTAAAATCTCAGAAAAAACGCGAATCCGGACCTTTTTAAAAAAAGATTGATGACAGGCTGCCAAATAATAATAACTTCTGTAACGCCGAGTCAGTTTTTGTAATGGGGTACCATTACATAAGTGATATTTAAGTTGAAATATCACAGTTCAATTTCAGACTT
>MIQA02001675.1:0-23422 GCA_001887855.2 Sclerospora graminicola | reverse complement strand
ATATTGGATTATAAGTTATTATAATCCACCCTGAGAAACAGATTCTGATACAAATATCGAATCTAAGAAGAGATCTAATAATAAGAGTATTATTAGATCAGTTTTACATTACATGTTTATATGATTAGTCTAGATCTAATTATACTAGTTACCTCTAAACCACTCATAAATATATTCACTAATAAACTTACCGTCTTGTAGCCACATGTCGTAGTTATATATTCATAATATAACTAGGAATATTTAATTAATTAAATAGTCCAGACTTAGTTGAATCTTACTTTAACTACTAAGAAACAAATTACATTTGTTTCTAACCAATTGCACGCTTCCTCACTTGCAATTCTAACAGTGTGAGCCTGTAACAGCTAGCCTGTTATACCTGGTAGCACTTGTGGTCGTCTAAACGACCACTGTTCGTTCCGTTCCGCTAGTTAACTAGCGGAGCGAAGAGTTAAGAGCCGCCCGACCGTCATGACGACGGTCAGCGATTGTAAACGCGAGCGACAGCTCGCGCAAGATTTAGTGAGGGAAAGTTTCCCTCACTTTCCACAAAGAAATGTGGATACTGTGGTGGAGATGATGCGGACCATGGGGACCGACATCATCTCCACGCTCCGAGGTTCTACCTCGGTGGAAGCTTTAGAAATGGTAAACCGTTTCAAGACGGTTTACATTGACCCGCAGGTGCGCTCCGTTATGTCACCGTCGCCACCAACAACGCCCACAGCGAGCCTTGATGTAGTAAAGGCGCGGATACGTCCTTTACTGGCGAAGGGGGTGAACCCCTTCGTAGATGGTTCGCAGAGGTGGAAGATGCAATCCCTGCGCAAAAGATTGTGGACCCACGTTCACAAGCTTATTTTGCCACCACATGCCTGGGCGGTCGCGCCAGGGCATGGGCAATGGGCCGCAGATCCACTGATGAATCTGCGTTCCTGACGTATCAGGAATTGAAAGCTGAGCTAAAGCTCAACTTCGAAGCTCCAGAGATGGAGCTTAGTTCCCGCAAAGAGTTCATGAAACTTCAGCAAGGTAAAATTAGCCTTCAAGCTTACGCTCAGAAGGTACAATATTTGCTATCAAATATTGTATATGAGCCGGTGCCCCCTGCCATGCAGGTCACTGGCTTCATGAAGGGACTGAACGACGGTCCCATCAAAAACAGAGTCTTTACCGAATTCCGCCAAAGAATCTGAGGAATGCTATAGACCAAAGCATCCGAGAGGAATTTAGCATGCGTTCAGCGTCAACCATGCTGGGCTCAGTCGAAGGGCTCAACAGCCA
Source organism: Sclerospora graminicola (assembly GCA_001887855.2). Classification (NCBI taxonomy): domain Eukaryota; phylum Oomycota; class Peronosporomycetes; order Peronosporales; family Peronosporaceae; genus Sclerospora; species Sclerospora graminicola. The sequence continues at coordinate 22,135 of MIQA02001675.1, read as the reverse complement.
TTCGACTTTAACATGCCGCCGGATGTGCATGTTAATATATTCTCGAATAGACGAAGTTCACACTTCCTCCTACGACACCAAAACCCGCGCCAGAGCGCGGGCAGAGGAGGTCCAGAACCGATGGACCTATCGGTTGCAGTTGCTTCGACCCCGAGGCAACCGAAAAACAAGAAGTTCCTTCGCTGCAATAGATACGCGACGATAGGCCATTACGCTCATGAGTGTATGGCGCCACGGCCGGCGCCACGCAGTCAGCGGACTGGACAGTCCGCTGGTCGGCGACATCAACAGGGGCAACCCTCTGTTGATGCAAAAAACGGCAACAACCAGTAGGGGCGGGGTGCCCTACTGGACGGTTTATCTCACATGCCGACATCAGGCGTGTGAGGATAATAGCCCCAGACGAGACTATGTCCTGTTAAAAGGTGCAGGGTGAAGGAAAACCTCTCATCACCCTGAAGGTTAAGCCGCATGGAAACGATTGGAAACGATGTCCCCATGCGCGCTCTGTTTGACACAGGAGCGTCAAACAATTTCGTTGGAACTGAGGTTCTAACGTCGTTGGATTTCGTGGAGATTTAATCTCCAAGAAGTATGTTGTCAGTCCAGTTAGCAACAGGTGCAACCGTGACTATACCAAAGCGTGTGATTCGCACACGCTTCGAATTAGACGAATTGTCGTTCGAGGACGAATACATCGTCCTCAATCGTGACGACAAGTTCGATGTCATCTTGGGCATCCCTTGGATGTCCAAGCATCAACCAACGATCGACTGGGTTAACCCGTCGATCGACTGCGGCGGTCTCACAGGATCTGATCACCCTGTGAGTAATCCGGCTGTATCTCATGATACAACCGCAGCGTCAGATAGCCTGGTGGATAGCGATGGCACCACCAGACCTGATCCGACTAGGTCAGCGGATAGTACACCCGCTGATCAGAGTCCAGTGGGACTTGCACACGAACGGAAGAGTCGTTGCGTGTCAGTAACGTGTGCAACACGGGTGACAAACACCCCCGTGTTGAAGTAACCACGACCGATGACGGTCGTGGTGTGGAGAATTTACCTACGGTGGGAAACACCCACCGTGAAGACGAAGATACCGACACGGATGTAAGTGACTTCCGTGTCGAAGACAAAGAACCCACGACTGAGAGCAGTCGTGAGTGTGATAGCCCCATGGTTGACAGTGGTGACCATGTTGACGATGCCTTGCGCACGGGTGATAACAATCACCGTGCTGCTGAACAGGCAATAGATCAGACGAGTGCGTCTGATCATGCGGTTGTGTCCGTCGAGACGATAAACGCCTTGTCGCAGACAGAGACTGGATTAGCTACCCAGTCTCTAACACTCGACAATCCTCCGAACATAGGTTCGGAGGTGATGGCTCTTCCAGCCTTGATCTGGAAGAAGTTCGTTAAGAACTTGCACGATGGTCAGATCGATTTGTGTCATCGTTGCAACAGACGATGTTGTGGACATTCGTGAGCGAATATCCACACTGCAGGCAGATGACATTGGGAACGGTCTCGTTCCCAATGAACAAACCAAAGTTCAGCGCTTTGAAGCGTAGAGCTGGGAGTCGCTTAAAGCGACTTCCCCATACTACAAGTTACTTTGGGAATACGCTGACGAATTCCCACAAGAAGTACCTTGCGAGATCCCTAAGGATAAGGGAACTTAGCACGAGATTGATCTCGTGCCTGGCACAAAGTACTATGTCACGCGGCAATGGCCATTGCCGCGTGACCAAGTTAAGGCGATCGACGAGCTCTTTGAAACTCGTCGTAAGGCGGGACATGTGCGGGAGTCTACCTCACCGCACTCCAGTCCCACCTTTTGCGTTAAGAAATCCACTGGTGGATGGAGAATCATTCATGCTTTTAATAAGCTGAACGCAGCCACGGTACCGGCGCAGACGCCGATACCGCGGAAAGATGTCATCATTGATGGCATGAGCGGGAGCACCGGTTTTAGTGCTCTCGATTTAAGGGATGGGTTTTACCAAATCCTTATGCGTGAGAAGGATACCCCTCTCACGGTAGTAACCACTCAAGCGGTATGCATTGGAAGTGGTTTGTGATGCCACAGGGGCTTCGAAATGCCCCTGCCACCTTCAACAGATGCGTCACGCATCTATTGCGCCCGGTGCGAAAATTCGCACCGAGCTACTTTGACGACGTGTTCATCCACAGCAAGGATGAACACGGTAAAAGTGATGTAGATGTTCACAAAGAACATCTACGTCAGGTGTTAGAGCTTATGCGTAAGCATAAGCTCTATGCAAATCTACAGAAGTGCACTTTCGGTGCACCTGAAATACCCGTTTTTGGCTGCTTTGTGGGCAAGAACGGGGTGCGCCCTAATCCGGAGATGATCAGGGCTACGCCAAACAATGTCAAGGAACTTCGAAAGTTCCTTGGGTTGGCGACATACTTGCACAAGTACTCGTGCAACTATGCTGGCTTTATTCGACCGCTTTCTCAGTTACTGAAGAAAGATGTCGAATGGCACTGGGTATCCCAGTGCCAATACGTTTTTGTTGCAGTCAAGCGGAGCTTGACTGAAGCGCCTGTCTTTGCTATAGCCGATAACGAGCGACCGTTTCACGTTTGTGACGCGAGCGATTTTGCAATCGGATGTGCCTTGATGAAGTGCGATCACGATGATCGTGATCGTGTAATCTTTTACCAATCGCGTCAGTTGCGCCCAACCGAGCGCAACTATCCAGTGCATGATAAGGAACTCCTTGCCATGAAGTATGTACTGGCAAAGTTTCGGATCTATCTCTTAGGAGATAGTGGTTTACACGGACCATGCGTTGTTACGCACGGCCGTGAATTCACCATACATTTCTCAAAGAATGTCATGGCTGTCATTCTTTGCCTAGTACAACTTTACGGTTGAATATAAACCCGGAAAGTTGAACGTGATCGCGGATGCGCTATCACGACGCCCCGATTACGAGACGAAACCGTCTGTAACGGAGGCAATCAGTGCAAACGCAATACGTTGTACTGCTCTGTCGTCGACACTCGTATGACAGGTACGATGAGCGTACAAAGCAGACGAGGAAACCCGTTTGTTGATTGATTACATAAGTAATCAATTTGATCGAAAACGCGAGGAACTTCCTTGATTCCTTCGCGCTTGCGTGCATCGTTATCGATTGCACGATGGTCTGTTTCTTTATAGTACAGACCAACAAGATGTAAGCCACATCGTCGTTCCAAACGACGATGATCACAAACACCAGATACTGTTTGGGTGTCATGATGCACCGATTTCGGGGAATCAAGGTCGAAAGAAGACGTATGCTTTTCTCGCACGCGATTTCTACTGGCGTAACCAGTATAAATGGGTACGCGAGTACGTACGCGCTTGCGAGATTTGCCAGCGCGTATGCCTGCGCACTCTGCGCAGGGTCCCCTCCAATCTCTGCCGGTTCCGACAGAGTGTTGAAAGTCCATTTCCATGGACTTTATCTTCGGTCTTCCGCCCGATCATAGTCGGAAGACTGGCATAGTGGTCTTTGTAGACCACTGCAGCAAGATGGTTCATCTTGCTGCAGTGTCAGCGAATGTCACTGCCGCGTAAACAGCGATTCGTTGACACGGTATTCCGTATACACGGAATCATAGTCTCGGATCGAGATCCGAGATTTACAGGACGTTTCTGGCAAGAAACGTTCTCTCTGTTGGGAACGCAGTTGAAGATGCCAACTGCGGACCATCCGGAAACGGATGGGCAAACTGAACGCGCTAACCGCGTTCTCGGAGACATGCTGCGTTAATACGCGCATGCCTTCGAACAGTCGAGTGACTTTTTACCACTCACTGAGTTTGCGATAAACAACTCGGTGCATGCTTCGTGGAAGCATGCACCGTTTTACGTGAATGTCTTAAGGCATCCACGAACCCCAGCTTTTTACTTGGCGGTACGCCAAATCTAAGTGGGGGAGGGACCCGCTCAAATTTTGAGCGAGTCGATGCGCAAGTTGCAACCGCAACTTGCGAAGAGATTAATGAGTCTTCTATTGTTGACACAGTAGAAACTCAAGCAGCTTCAGTTGATACTGAAGGTGCCTATGCAGAATATGTGTCTGCAGCAATGGCTGCAGACAACGAAGACAATCCACTTACTCCTAATAAAGCAGTAGATGAATTCGTATTACAGCGTCAAGCTGTAATATGCTATATAAAGGATGCACTTGCTTCCGCGTTTGATAAGCAGAAGCAGAATGCAGACAAAAATGGAAGGAAAATTACAAATTCCTTTCAAAAAGGTGAATGAGTTCTGTTATCTACAACTAATTTACCTACACGGAAGTTGCTCCCTAAATTCATTGGAGCCTTTAAGGTCCAAAGCGTTAAGAGGAATGCCTATACATTAGACATTCCCGCGGCCATGCGCCTACAACCAACGTTTTACGTTGGGAGGCTCAAGCCGTATCTATCGTCAACGTCTTTGGACGAGACGCATCCCCACGGCAAATGCCATGCTTCTTCAAGTCTCCCAAAAGAGACTTGTAATCGGTTTCCAACCGATTGTGGGAAGTTCGGAGATTCTCAATCCCCGCCTTTTGTCGATCAAGTTCGACCAGCAGAAGATCATTCTTCTGCTGCATTGCGAGATGAGCCCTCAGAATATCGCGAATCTCATCGCGAAGAGAGCGATACGTCCTCACAGAGTGACCCATATCGGCGCTAAGCTCGGAGCAGTGCCTCTCGAGCTTGCGGAGCTGTGAACCATGCCCCGCAACAACGACGGCGAGGGAATTACCAGCCCCCGCCGCCCCTGATTGATAATCAGGGGAATAAGCGCTATATTCTCGAGCGCTTGATAGCGAAGCGCTCGGTTCCCTATAAGAAGGGGCAGCGTACCGAGTACTTGGTACGCTGGTTGGGGTATTCCCAAGAGTTTGACTCTTGGGAACCGATTGAGGTGCTGAGGCCGGATGCCCCTGACCTCCTGAAGGAGTTTGAGAAGGATACTTCTCCCCAAACTCGTAAGAAGCATCCACACTAGGTGTTGATGGGTGCAAGGTATCAGCACTAGGTGCCGATGCATTAAGGGCATCAATTAGGCCCTTAACACTAGCGGGTACTGAGTAACATCGGTACCCTCGCAGCTCCTTTCGCTAAGACGAGAAGCTCCCTTGGGACAACAGGGGCAAACTAAGTGAGAAGGAACTCCGCAAGAAATTCCTTCTTTAATGCAGGTTAAATGGATAAACTCCATTTTTCCTGATCGCGAGTGCTTTAAAAAGTGCTCGCGGTTTACGTGAACTTTGCTCACGTAATCGTCGGGACCTATGTTGTAGTTCTCAACAAAGGCGTTCCAACTTTGTGTCAGGGCATCTTTATCGTCCCTGTTCTTACGCGACCCTTTCCGATTCGTATAATAACGAGCCTGAAAGAAAAGGTCGATAAAGTACCGACGTCTATCGTCGGTACGTCTATCAAAGTGGCGATTGCGAAAGTCTTCGGAATCATTAAGCGCATTGTTGTCAAACAACGGGTGTTGACAATCGCGCTTGGTGTGCCCGCCACTTTCGAGCACTAACGACCATGCTGGGGTCCGAAACCCCACTTTGTACAGAGCATGTGGTTCGTACGACAAGACAAATCAGAAGTAGCGTGAGCCACTTCTGCACGTTGTTTCTTGGCAGGTTGAGCGCCACCTGCCATCCCAAAGTCGTTGTCGCGACCAGACGAGTGACGAGGCCCAGGAGGAGTTTTACGCTCCTTCTGCCACCGTAAGACGGAATTGTCGCTGGCGTAATCGACAGCGTCAGAATCCACCTCGCCATCACTTCTCAACGAAGGAATTCTAGCGAACTTACGCTCGCTAGAACCCTTACGGAGGACAGTGACATCCTCATCCTCTTCTTCGGAGTCCGATGACTCTTCGAAGACGGACGAACACTTCTTCGCCACCCGCCATTCGGCAGGTGGAAGCGCACTAGATGTCGCGCTAGCGACATCTTCTCGTCCCCTCTTAGACACTGCTTCCGCAGCGTCTACTACGAGAGACAATAGGTCTCTCGGCTTCTTTGCCGACGCTACATTAGTAGCGTCGGCATTCGATGTTGGCACCTCTGCACGTGATGCAGAGGTGGATGCTGTGTTAGAAGTTTCAACAGCGCCCTCAAGAGCGCCGCCGCGTGTCTCGACCATTAGATTCTTCTGATCGGTAATGGTTGTAATCAAAATATCGTTACGGCCAACAAGTGCCACCATTCGATTGGCGAATATTACGTAATGTTATTAGTCAACCACCTTGAGTGGGGGGTCCCTTCCTGGGCTGGGGCTGCAGGAGCATTTCCTTGCGGGGACACCCATCCACCTCCCCGCTCAATTTCGTTATCCGCTCCTAGATCTTCTATCGTCACTTTCCGCCGAACGGGCCGTAGTTTTCACCGTCTCCTTGAAGACGCTGCCATTGTCGGAACCCTTGTTCGACTTTGGCGAGCGGGAATTTTTGGACATCCTGCCGAAAATAAAGTGCGGATGGGCGGGTCAATGAAGATCCCAATATTAACGATTCAAAACTTTTCAGGGGTAGAGATTTACCCAGGATTGGGTACAGGTTTTAAACAGAGGGCTTACCTGTTTATCGAAGCCATTGAAGTAGCACAATTGTCGTCCGGTTTTGTATGGACAGAACGATTAAAAATGAACTTGTTAATTTTTAATCGTTCTGTCCATACAAAACCAGGTTAAGTGAGCATTTGGAAGGTGTTGCGGCGAATTATTTTCGCGCAAATATCATGACGGATGTAATGGGGTACCGTTGCAAAAGTGATATTTAAGTTGAAATATCACAGTTCAATTTCAGACTTGCTGTCTGAAATGCGAATATTGGAATTATAAGTTATTATAATCCACCCTGAGAAACAGATTCTGATACAATTATCGAATCTAAGAAGAGATCTAATAATAAGAGTATTATTAGATCAGTTTTACATTACATGTTTATATGATTAGTTTAGATCAAATAATACTAGTTAGCTCTAAACCACTCATAAATTTAAACTTACCGTCTTGTAGCCACGTGTCGTAGTTATATATTCATGTATATAACTAGGACTATTTAATTAAGGGACCCACTAGGTGCACACCTCCTTTTTGCTACGTGCACACCCCTGTACCATTAAGTAGGTACAGCGTACCTTATATAATGAAGAAATATCTATATGACATGCACAGGTCCGTCATTTTTAACCGTCTTTGCAGGCAGCAACGATTTCTCCTCAAAAGCTGAAAATATCTTCTCTGTATTTGCCATTTTTTTGTGCTAATCAGGCATTCAAAAAATGATAGACTTAAGGGGTGTAGTCACCAAAAATGCAAAAGCTAAGAGCTGCGAGGGCACTGTCAAGTAATCAATTAAGGCACGTTGTTGAGCCAAAGCTTCTGCTCTTTCCTCTTATTTTTATGGAGTCAATAAGATTTACTGCATTTATTACATAATTGTAACTACTTTTTGACCCTTTATTGTATGAACCACAATCCTCTAAAGGACGGCCAACCCGCTCCTCATATGGCCACAAAGTTAGATTTTGGACCAAGCTAAATCAATTTTGTTTAGTATTCTCGTCAATTATAAAGCAAGATTGCAGCAACTATTTTGGTTCAACTGCATCTGGTTCTGGAGAAAAATTTAATTGGAAGAACGAATTATTATGGGCTCCTTATGTATTATGCTTTATAATAGATTGCTGGCTGGTATAGCAATGTATGCAAGCAATCCAATCAAGCTACCAGTAATTCTGAACCAAGAGAGAGCCACCAAAAGTATGGGCTTTTTCGTATTGAGAATAAAACTTTTAAGTAGGATGATCTTGTTGTGTTTCTATCTATAGTTTGAACGATTGCGTCAGGGCGATCTGGATATCTTAATTCTAACATAATAATTGTGTTTGTGTTCCGAATCGGACCTTTTTTAAAGGATTGATGATAAGCTGTCAAAGAATAATAACTTCTGTAACGCCGAATCAGTTTTCGACCAGCATGCAAGTAGTAATGCGCAGGCTAGTCGCAGCTCTAGAGGCTGCCTAAATTTATATTGGTACGATTTTATTGCCAGAGTTATCAAAGATTTATACAAGTTGAAAAGTGTTCAAAAATATAATGATTATGCATCAGCTAAGTTTTTTTAACCTGTATCAATTTTCTTACGATTTCTTCTAATTCAGCAAGGCGTTTTCAGATATTAGCGGGATCGAGTTGCAGGAAGCCCCGCCAAAAATAGCTCTGCGAAGCTGCTCTGCTTATGACTTTGTACGCTGTACCTACTTTATGGTACAGGGGGTGTGCACGTATCAAAAAGGGGGTGTGCACCTTGTGGGTCCCTTAATTAATTAAAAAGTCCAGACCTAGTTTAATCTTACTTAAACTATTGAGAAACAAATTACATTTGTTTCGAACCAATTGCACGCTTCCTCACTAACAGTGTGAGCCTGTAACAGCTAGCCTGTTATAGTTTTTGACCAGGCTTGTCGTAGCTCTAAAGGCTGCCTAAATCTATATTGGTACGATTTTGTTATCAAAGATTTACAAAAAAAAAGTTGAAAAAGTGTTTAAAATATTATTGGATTATTTTTTCTCGACCTGTATAAATATTTCTTACGATATCTCTACTTCAGCAAGAGCGTCTTCAAAACCATTGATATCAGTGGGATCGATTTGCATGAAGCCCCCGCCCTCTGTGAAGCTGCTCTGCTTTTGACACGCCCCCGCCTTCAATACTGTGAATTTTTGACATGATTATTTACGGTACGCTGTACCTATGTTATGGTACAGGGAGCCAGTACAAATTAGTCTGTGCTAGACTAATTAGGAAGTTTTGAGAGCTCACTAATATTTCTTATAGTGATGTTTTTGTAACATTTCCGAAATATTCAAAACTATTTTTGGATTCCCCACCAAAGTTACAAAAGTCCACCAAATTCCATCACCTCCAATATCCCCGTTTCTTTATGGATTCTGATTCGCAAGTACTGGATAAATTCAATCAATGACATTTTGGTAGACTTTGGTAAAGTTCCGAATATTTCGTAAGCTACCATTACCTTAACATCACTATTTCTTCACCTAAATTAGTCTGTGCCAGACTAATTCCGAGCACAGACTACTTTTGCACACAGACTAATTACGGTACTGTTTCGCTGACGAAGCAGTCGAGAAGAAAATTTTGTAAAGGATGGCCACGGCCCGTTTGTTAACGACGATAAGAAGCCGATTAAGTGCAATGCTTTGCAGTTCATTGTGGAAGTTCGCATGATGAAGCACCACTACAACGCGGACGTCGCTTTAAAACGGCGCCGATGTTAAAAAAGAAATTGCGCCCGCAATTGATTGGTACTGATGAGAGCATAGATATCACGTACAAAAGTCCGTTTGACAAGTCGTAGAATAAGTAGCACAATCACCGCTTCCACTAAGCAGCGATATGCAGAATATTTTTTTCCTTTTTTCAAGGGTCAATTATCGATGGGTGCGGAAAATAAGCGCAAGTTAGAGTTTCCCAATATGAAGCTAGATTTCTGATTAAAAAGAGACGTCAATACACTGTAGCAAGAACAGCAGGTTATACGATAAAGCATTGCTATTTGTACATGTAGCTATGTTTACGGCTTTTTTCATTTGTATCACCGGATACAAATGAAAAAGCATATGTAATAAAAATAGAACCCACAGAAGGTACAAAACGTGGGTTGCTGGCTACAGACAGCCAATATCAAACACCATATGATGCGAAAGTCATGTTTTTGCTTCTTCAATCTCTCTTCTTTCCATTGCCATTTTGTTGTCTCCCTCCAGCTCATTATCGGTTCTGCCTTCGACTACTCCCGATGCACCTCTTCTTTTTGCAAACGCTGACTACGGTTTCTCTAGCTCTTACCAGCTCGTTTGGTCAAGAAACAATTATCCACCCCGGCCATTACTTTGGTGACGAAGGTGCTAAGACTTTTACGGATATTCAAGACATTCTGGCTGGATCAAAGGTCACCTATGCCTGGATCCAAGGAGGTCCAGTCCTGAACGGAATTGGTCTAACTTTAAAATACCCGGATGGTCAGGAAAAAAACCTTACCCACGGCATTTTTGAAGGCCCATTCATGTACAAAAATCTTGACGACAGCAATTACATTACAATGGTGACATGTGTTTTGGACGGACCCGTCGTCTCCTATTTCGAAATGAGGACCAACAACGAAGACGCCATCCAAGCCGGCCCAGAGCCGTCAGCCCTCCCAGATGACCTCAAAGATGGGGCACCTGATGAAGGGTACTCTGTTGGTGGTTTCGAGGGTTCTGTTGACCCAGCAAGTGGAAAACTTACCGGCCTTCGGACGCTCTGGATAAAACAAGACGCCCCCCCTCCCTCTTTCCCTATCCCTTTCCCTTAAGACTGGGGTCTGTTTAAGTCAGTGAATAAAACTCATGTTAAGTGAATTACATGTACCTGAATAGCTAAGGACAAAACCCTAAAAACAGAGAAGAAAAATTAATAACAGAGAAAGCTCATTAATAGCGTAGAAGGTGACCAAAACAGAGAAAACGCACGAAAAACACACTCATTCGTATCAATAACAGAGTAGGGTGTCGATAAACACACAAAGGACGGGGATTAGGTCTGTATAAGCCAATAAGCGACCGGTGCCGGTGCGGGTCGCACAATAATCGTGGGCCCGGCCCACTTAAGAACCTAACGTGTTTGTAGAATCATACTTCATACACTAAACAAATAGCATGCGTCAAGCTTTGAAGGCAAGTTCTCATTGTTCGGCTCGCGCTTATGCTAGCACCACGATCAGCGTGCCTGTGTGTTTTCGAGAGGTTGTGCTATAGCGTAACACTAGCACTCGAAATGACAATATCGAATAATGCATACAAACTTTCATCACTTGTTTATCGTTATTTAATTCAATATTAAACCTATTGGTAGCCTGTTTGCTGGGCCGGTTTACTCTCACCTAATACATCCTATTTCCTTAATCGTCGTGCTTGTGCTCTCTGTAGACGTTGTACTACAGCATAACACTACTACTCGAAATGATATAGAATAATGTACAATTAATTTAGTTTGCGTTATTTTATTAAAATTAAAATTAAACCTAACGCTATCATGTTTGCTGAGCGTGCTTACTCTCATCTACTAATTATATTGCCGCAATCGGTATCTGTGTGCTTTGTAGAAGTTGTGCTACGGCGTAACACCAACAACAACCGAGATGACAATATCGAATAAGGTACAAATTAGCATCACTTGTCATGAATTTATTCAAATTACTGCTACTGCTATTTTATTTGCTGGGCCTGCTTACTTTCATCCACTACATTATAATCCCGCAATCGACATGACCTCTAGAGCGTGCACTATTACAATGGAATATGGGTTATGGATATTAGGACCAGACCCACCACCCAAACCCATGAAGCCCCTACATGGCTACCCTATTCCCGCTTTGTCCATTTTTGATGAACTTTCTCTATTATTCATTTTTCTTCTCTGTTTTTGGGGCTCTGTCATAGTGCTTCACAGTGTGGTACATTGTACCATAGATGAGGGTCCGAAGTTCGCACCCTCGTACTGCGAACCTATCATTTATTTATGCGACAGGTGCTGGTTCTGGTGTTGGTTCTTTACTGTAGAATGCTACCGCAAAAGTCTGATAAATTTGGCATGCTGAAAAGTTTGGCACCCCAAATTTTCTCTATATTAAGAATTAGCCAATCACACACCAGTATCCCGAATCTTTAACCTTGATTTGTGAACATTGTATTTTTGCACCATGTTTTCAATATCATATATAGGGAATACCGATACGCTCCCCTCAAAATGCGTATTTGATTGGAAACTACTGCGTCGACGAGGTGCCTAAGAGCCGCTGACGGACGCTGGGCGCAAGCTTCTTGAAACCACATGGATCCCTTCACATTGTCTTTTCTATCGCAATTTACCTCATGGCGTCACGAAAAAGCATGTAGAGAATGCGCTCATGTGGGAGGGATCAAACGCTATTTCCTCTTCTACAATCTTATTAATGGACATGGCTAAAGAGCCCACCTTGACATCGTTCCATGGCCCCCAACCTCTCGTTGAGAGCCGAGATCTGGTTGGCACCGAAGGGGAGCCATTCGCCAATAACAGCGTGGACGTGCGAGGGGATAAGGCTTTGCTTGAGTTCTTTCGTCAGCATGTTGTAGCTATTGGCCGACTCGGTCGCACGTAGCTGGTTGTTTGTTGGCTCTACCAAAAAAATCGTTGAGGAGCGAAGACAGCGTGGAATATAAGGCGAAGCCACGTAGGAGACGTCGTCGCACTCTGTGATGGTACTGACTTTAGAGTACGATTGATCGCTTGTGACAAGATGAAACTCCATGCCATCGTAGCGAACATGCAACAATTGGTGCGAGCTTTGAGTGACTGCAGGAGTCCCATCGACACCAAACGATTCAGCAGGAGCGTAAAGGAACGCGTGGTTCTCTGTCTTTAAATACTGTGGCATTTGATTTCCAATCGATAAGCCGCGAAGGGAAGCCTGATATGCTGTAACAGGTTGGTAATCTACGGACGAAAGCTTAATCCCATTGACGAGTTTGGCTTCCCACAGATCATCAAAGACACTGTTGGCTTCTTGGGGCACGCGAAGCCATCGGCGGTCCGTGTTCCGCTTGAATGTGAGCCATACGAGGCTTAGTTAAAGCGTAGGACCCCAGCATCGATTCTGTGGTGAAGCGATCGGAAAATATTGGGACCGAAGTGGACCACACATGGCCGTTGATTGGTGACGATAGAACATCCATCAACATATGACGGTTGATGGGTGGGAAAAGGTCGATCATGATTAGGAAGAAAAGGTGGTGGCCAACGGATATTTACGATGTGGAAGAATCAGCCAAGTATGGTCGTTAAGCCCAGTCCCAGGCACTGGGGGAATGATGGAGATCACGATCACGATCGTTAACACAGTCACTAAGTGGAGTTCCCGTGGATGTAATAAGAAATAGTGACTGTTGACATGACATACCAAGGGCAGGTGACCAGCCGATCTCTGAATGGTATAGTGGTTGAAGCTGGCTATGATACGAAGTTACAGCCTGATCGGCCTGTCATGCCCGAAGAATGAAGATCAAATGATGAATGAAGATCGGGCAGGTGAATTAACAGGTTGTATGAGTGATGTGAACCTTTGGTTGGTCCGAAGATGACGTGGCAAGGCCTGATCAGGCCTGGTCAGCCGAGATCGGTGTTGTATGGTTGTCCTGACAAGGTATAAAGATCGGAAGTGTGGTTTGGAAGATGAGTTGAGTCGTGATGATGATGACCCAGAGCGTTCCCGAGGTGATCAAGGGCTGATCAGCCTGATCACCACCTGATCATTCGGTCGATCACTATGTCGATCGTGATCAGGGCCGATCAGCCTCTGATCAGCGTTGATATGCAAGGGCAAGTGAGTTCTCGGTTTGGTCGGACTATATATGAAGTGAACAAGTGCTGAAGAGCAGGTCTCAAGTGGTTTCAAGGTCGTTTGTTGAAGATCAGGATGGGTTGAAGATCTTCTGAAGAGTCGGGTCATGATCAGGGCAGAATCGGTACAGGTCAGCTTGAAGGTGCAGCCAGGATGGGCAAGAGAGTGTTACGCAACCGTGCGACGAAGTAAATAGGTTCGAAGTAAAGGTCAGGCATGAGTTGAGGTATGGTACACAGGTATAGGACTTTTGCATATATAATAACAGGTTTAGATTTTCCCCCTAAAGCAAAGAGTCGCTCCGCCACGTGTGCGGTCATTGGGAGCACAGGGTTGATTAGTCCCCTCTTGCTCAACTGATTCCCGGTTAAGACGCGCTTAGACGCATTTTGGCTTACCGGAAGGCCCCCGACGGGTTTGTTTTAGGTGATCGAACCTCACCCGCAACGCGCACGTGTTTGGAACACGTTAATAATATTGGTAAAGGTTTTGTGGAGATAACGTTTGTGGATTACTGTGGAAGATCGTGGATTGATCGCATTTTCTTGGTTTCGTTATATCTCTCTCTCATTGGCTGGCCTGATCAGACGAACTTTCCTGATCAGTGCCTAGATACTGAATAAGTGTCGACCCCAACCCGTTCTCCGGTGAAGATTTCCACCCGAGGACACCCCCCGTCTCGAGAAGGTCAAACCCTCCGACCTGATCAAGATCATCCTTTTCGTCACCGAGTCCACCTAAGTGAGTGTAATCAGCCCCGATCGACGGGTACACAAGGTGAGATGAAGTTAAACATAGATCCTGACGAGCATGAAGACCGGCCAGATGACCGGGAGGATCAGATCAGTCACCACAGTGGTGATTCATCTGATTCCGATGCTGATCAGGATCGACGGAGTACCCCCTCCGATAGTTGGTCGTCCGGGCCAGTGGGTATCCGGATTCCACCCACGACTTCGGTCATGGATTTGGAAATCGGCTCCACCACACAAGCATCAGGAACGAGTGGTTCGGCGTGGGAAAGGCAACGGGACAGTAACGGAGAAAGTTTCGAGCACAAAGGATACTATTCGTGCGTGTTAAAGAATGTGACAAGGTCTGTTGATTTATTGAAGCTTTCGAACTTTTTAAAAAAAACTCTAGCAATGGAGTTTCAGCTAGACGATCTTGACAAAAGTAGACTCTTCTCTGATACTTCAACGTTATGGGAGTTAATTGTGGATTCGGACGCCTGTCCGACGGCATTATTGGATGTCAAGCGAATTTACTAGGGCCACACGATGATTATAATCGAACACCCAAGTATGCGGGGTAAGAAACAATGTCTAAGGTGTGGAGAAATTGGCCACCCAATGCGGAAATGTGTCACCTCACTTTCCGTCCTCCTCAAGAAGAATTGTATTCATGTCAAATTGGAAGATTCAAAATCTTATGCATCGTCCACACAAACGTTTAGGAGCATGGAGGAATTAAGGGCACAAGTGGACGCGGTGAGGGAGCGACAGGTAGCAGAAAAAGTAAAGGTAGATCAACCTGGGGAATCAGAAACTACCGACACTGAAACCACAGGTAAAACAGCAGTGACCTGCGTCACACCATGTAAACCCATGGTGTCAAGTGAAATGTCGAAAAAAGACAAGCAGTCAGTTGCCCCTCCTCGGGAGATGCAGCAACGGAAGCAGTTACCAGACTGGATCACGGTAATAAAGAAGAAAAGTCGGGGACAAAGCCGCGTACAGCAAGCGGACGATGAAGAGGAAAAGGCGTCAATCCCAAAGGTTGCCTCAAGTTTACAACGTGACATTCAAAAATCACGTGACAGGAATGTACAGCCAGACGGTAACATGCAATCGACTGGACAAGTAAAAGGAAGACTAGACAGTGGTATACAGTCGTCTAATAAGCGCAAATCCAAGCTGGGGAAAAAGAAGGCACGGGAACAGTACGCAGTTATTCTTCAGAAAAAGGCGAGTGCGTTTTTAATGTTGGAAGGAAGGGCGAAGAACATTATCACTGCAGTGATGGATGATATTGAAAAAGCTGAAGGGCCTTTGAAAATGATGGAACCATTGGATTGGGAGGGTGATTATCTGCAAGATCTTACGTCGGTACCAAAGCTATTGGACCCCTTAGGCATGCGCAGAGCGATTACCCCTCCAACTGGCAACTGCCAACTATATGCAGTATGTCAAGCCTTAACCGGCTCGGCAAAAATAACTGAAAACGAGGAGGTATTGGAGAAAATGACAAAAGTCTTAAAGGAAGGCTGCCTAGCACGAGCTTTGTTGGATTTTGATGAGGCAAGGAAATCAACCCTCAAGGAATTAGGTCGGCCCAATTTGGATATGTCACCGAAGGAATCACGAAAACAATTCCAACAGTATTTACTGGAATTTGCTGAAAGTAGCTCGAAAATTCACGACAATATTCCACGTCAATCTTTAGGGAGTAATGATACGCTGATGTCGATAAGTACGATGTTACAACGTGATATCTACGTGCTCAGCCATCCGCCTAGTGCGAAGGTTCCGGGTTTAAATTTATTTACACCAGAAACAAGGACATTAAGGGCGAAAACATATCACATGAGTGGAGAATACCCCATTACCGTCAGTGTTTTCTATGAACGAATGAAACAATTTTTGAACGATGTCAAGGAACAGGATTATGACGGTAAACGACCTCTCATATTGGAATACAGTGGCCAACATTACTCCGCGATTTTAAGTGGGGAAAGACGGTGGCCAACGGAGGATGTTGATATGAATAAAAGCAGTGATGACGAGGAGTATGATGACGACAAGGCACAATCAGAACCAGGAGGACTTCCGGAGCCGGATTCTCGAGAGATATCGCAGGAGACAGTGGACAGTGATGAAGGAATTTCGACTAACTATGGAAGCTATTCCCCGTGGGACCCAGACGAGTGGGATGGTAACATTGAGGACATACTTCAACGTCTGAATGGGCCGACCATTCACCATGCATTGAAATGTGAAATTTCAGACATTATCAGCACCAAGGATTCGAGGATGTGTGAATTGCTCCATTTCCTATCAGATACTGTCAGTAAGCTTTCTCTACCGGAACAAGAAAGCCTACTAGCAGCTAACCTGGCGGACCCAGAAACGGCAACTTATTTCCTACAAAAATATCAGATTTCGAAACCAATTCTCGAGCAATGACACCATAAAGTGTGGGTGGATAACCAACCGGAAAAGGAAGTACTACTCATTTCTGATGGATCAACGTCAGATTCTGAATATAAGCCATCGGAGAAAGGAGACAGTTCGCAAGACACCTCGGAAGCCGGCAGCGGCAATAGCCCCCTCTCAAAACGGCTATGCCGTAGAGAACACATTGACGATAACATAGAATCAATGGAGATTGTTCCAGTAGAACGAGAACTAATGGACGAATTCATGAAATGTGAGAAGGAGGCTACTTCGGACCCACTATCGCTGGAAGATTTCAACATCACATGGCATAATTTAATCTTAAAATGGGAGGAACAAACTGGCGTTCCTTTTCCATTAATCAGCTCCACAAAAACTTTGTGCATCAAGGCGACTCAGCGGGAAGCAAATCGGCTGTTACATTTATTGAAGGATATTCCTGGGACCCACTACATTCTAGACAGTGTCCATTCAAGTGTGCTGGTCGAATTGACTAAAAAGTGGAGAGAACAATTCTGGCTCGAGGTAGTGGAAGCAGGCAAAAGGGAAGGTTTACTGGACATACAGAGTCAATGGTTTGCGGAATGGGAAGAACGCTATAACGTGATGAAAACACAAAGTAAAAAAATGGCGATAATTAATAGTTCACAGGAATGGGCTCGTCTACGCAAAATCCAATTCGGTGGCAATACGATTTTAAAACTGCTAGCACCGAGACAAGTACCCCTCCTGGCGACAATGCTATTAAGTGCGCATCTATTTGCGGAACAATTAGCGGCGATTCTAGGGAATAATTACAATCCTACTGATACCATTTTATGCCTACTTCAGCGGCATATTAAGGTAATGAATGTAAGCCCTGATTACGAAGCAAAATTTACGGCTTTGGAAAAAGGGGAACAGACAGCTTGGAAGAACTTGTTCTCGTATATGAACTCAGAAGAAGCAATCAAGGCAACTGTCAAGGAGAACACAGCCACAGTGGAATACGGTCAGCAGGACCCTAGTCGTTACTAAGGGCACCGCAATAATTCATTCTACACCTCATGAATACTTTGATATGAAGAATTGTGACATTTTCACGAAACATCGGCTTCTAAAAGATATGGAATATAAACCAATAAAGCATGCAGTCCGGGATGAACCAAATAATTTGACGTCAATTATATTATCCGAAAATGTCCGGGGTTTTACGAAAAAAGATATCTCAAATTGGATGTACTCTTGGTGGAGAGGTGGATCGGAATATAGTGCACAGATAATATTCCTTCAAGAGACACACATTGTTTCGCCAAAGGAACGTGACGACGTGGCGAAACAATGGGCTTTGCTTTGGGGACAGACTCATAGATCAAAGACATTGTCTTACTGGAGTGTGCACCCCTTCAAACAAGGAGGAGTAGCGATTCTGATTGTTCCAGCTCTCGCAGATCAAATCCACCCATGTTCTGAAACCTTGTGGACGAATCGAGTAATAGCAGTCACATGGAATGACTGTACTTTAATAAACCTGTACGGACCTTCTAGTGATGCAGCCGGCAGAGAATCCTTTTTTGGAGACATAAGGAAAATGTTTCCCTGTAAACCTACGAATTGCATAATTGGAGGGGATTTTAACTGTGTGGACACTCCAATATTAGATCGAATGGGGGGAAATCGATCGATCCGACCAGAAAGTAATGCTCTCTCGCGACTGATCGCATCCTGGCACTTATGGGACGCGCGCCTTCTAATGACACCTGTTCTGGGTGAACTACAGCTCGATCTTACTGATCACTATACCTTTTGGCGTGGTAATCAAGCGAGTCGCATAGACCGATTTTACGTGTCGGATCAGTGGAAAACTTGGGTGGTTTGGGTAGCTGTGGAAGCTCCGTCAGTGTTTTCCGACCATAATCAACTTTATCTATGCCTAAAAGACCCAAGTGTTTCTAGGTCACAGATGTCAAACAGACGAATGCCTTACCCTTTTCCGGGCTCTCGGGAGGATAAAACTCGAAACATGTTAATGGAAAGACTAATGAAGACCGTGTCGCTTAAAATATCCACTCTTACTTGGGATAATTGCATAGATGAGTGTCGAAACATCATATACAAAGTCAGGCGGAAGGTAGCGAGACGAAGACGTAAACGGGTGCGGCATTTGCAGAGAACAGCTCGGGACAATGCGACTCTTCGCAAACACATAGTTCAGGCCTTAGCGGACGATTTGCATAAAGAAAGTCCTTTCGCCGGGGACTGCGTTTACACAGATCTGCTGCGGATGTTCGTTGGTTATTCGAAAGAATTTCCATCTGGGAACGTGATCAGACAGTGACTAGAATACAAGCAACATCCGGTCCATCTTTCGAGACCTCAGTCTCTATTCCGGATCGGTTTGCAGCTACTTGGCGAAACATCCTTAGCTGCAGTCACCGTGTCGTCAAAACCTCTCGTTTAATGAGTGAAGTGTGTCAATTTATGAAAGTGCCAAGTAATAGAATGGTAACCGAGACACAAAACTCGATGTTAATGGAATACTTTCTCGAGGAAGATGTAGCATGGGCAATCAGAGGTATAGCTCGTAGAAAAGCTGCCGGACATGACGGATTAGGCAACGATTTCTACAAAGATTTCGCGGACATTCTCATCGGACCCTTAACGCGTATTTTTAATGAGATACTAGCTGGAGAAAAACCACCTCAGTCGTTCTTGAAGGCGGTGGTAATACCACTTCGTAAAAAAGGCGACTCCAGTGACGCCATCGACTATCGGCCAATATCGCTCTTGACAACAGGTTACAAATTATTCGCCAAAATTATGGCCCGCCGACTTCAGTCCTTCCTCGGACAGCTAATTGGAGACACCCAACAAGGGTTCGTCTCCGGTAGAAGAATGGATATGGCTGTAATAATGATGCAGGCGACCTTTGAGACATATAAGGATTTGCGTAAGGAATCAGCAGCTCGAAGTGCAGGGATTATGTTTCTCGACTTCAGCAAAGCTTATGATACGGTTGACCGGAAATTCCTATTCACCGTGCTCAGCTTATTCGGGTTCTTTGATTGTTTCATCGTCTTATTGAACAGAATTCATGCTGGGACAACAGCGGAATTCATGGTCAATAATAGCTTTTCGACGCCCTTGGAAGTAAGATCGGGGTTGCCCGTTAGCACCCCTACTATTTATCCTAGCAGTGGAGCCACTTGCTTTGGCGTTATTACAGGAAAAAAAGTTAACAGGGGTAAGCTCTCTAAAATGTGATAGCTCGGTACAACATCGCTTCTCAGCATTTGTGGATGACTCGACGATTTTTGTCCGACACGCGGATCAAGTGCCCGCAGCTCTAGATATTGTGCGGAGATTCGGAGACCTCTCGGGTCTGCACGTCCAACCAGCCAAAAGTCATTTTCTCTTCCTAAATTCGGATTTTGTACCAAAAACGTGGTACACCTTACCGGTTATACCGGAAGGAGAAACCATTCGATATTTAGGTTATTATTTTGGATGGGCGTATTTACGCAGTGTAAATTGGGCACTACGAATTCAGGGGATTAAAAGACGTTTAGCAACAGCAACAGAATGTGGTACGGCTTTTATGGAGAGAGCTCAATTATTTAATGTTATTGCGATCCCGTCTTTTGCTATTTACAGCCCGGATGTTTGATCCGCCCGGGGATGTATTACAGGAATTGGTCCATCCATATCCAGAAAGCCTTTGTATGGAGAAACAGCACCATTGGAGAGAACGAACGTCATAAGATCTCACCGACCTTACTTTTCACACCGCAAGCTGCGGGAGGAGTAGGCCTAATATCGATACCCGTGGCTTTACAGGTCCAAAGATTAAAATTAGCTCATCAATGGTTGATAGCTGCGAGAGACAGCTATCAACAGGCGTGGTTGGACTTACACGGGATTGGTTCCGATTATTCAGCAGGGCCATGGATCTCACCGGTGACTGGTTATAAAGTTTGTCAAGCCGGGAAGTCAGTAAGAGCGGCTAAAACACGAACTGTCGCAAGAACAATCATGGAATGGCTAGGACCGGAAGCGGACCAAAATGAACAGTTACAGCGGTATACTAAAACTGTCTTACCTTTGGTGATACGCAAAATGGAAAATTGTCTGGCAATGAAAAGTCAAGGATTACGTCACTCAGATGTATTCAGTATCACGCTTGATATTGATGCGTATCCTTATCACGGCTTGCTTCCAGGCTCCATGCATTCTTTCTGGGGAACCTACAGGTGGAGCTCTAATCCATGGATACAAGAAGCGCAAGCGACAGTACTTGTTCCACGGAAATATGAGCGCATCCCAATTATGTCTATCAGAGATTTGGGTATAGTAAGACTAACGACAACAACGTATGTGTGGCAGGTTAAGGGGGTGGGTGATAAATCACATACGTGCGCAAAAATCGGAAGATGGCTCTGTGCCATAATTCTATCATCACCGAGAGTGAAAATAGGTCATACGATTGGAGAAAGGTTACCAATTCAACTGGATAGAGGGCCGACCTGTTTAGATTCTTTTGAGTGGACACTAGTTTCTCCCGGGAAAGTCAGGGGAGTCGCGACGAATAGCGAGGATTCATGTACATTATCATAACAAGCGGATGGAATAATCTGGAAAGTGACCTCGAGTACAATCCAAGACACTGATGAATATTCCTCAATTCAGGACGAGTGCGTTGTATTGCAACCCCATCCGGATTTGCACTTGATAGGATGGTCGGTGGACGACAAAACGCCAATTAGGAAGATTTTGCAGAAATTACGAAGAGCTTTCCGTAAGCTGTATTTTCACGGGATAGCACCACAATTACAAACGGTGCTAGAGAAGTGGAAGACCAGATGCACGACGAGTTCCTGATGGACTGGCTTGCAAGATGTGGAGCTGAATAAGGTATGGGACCATGACAATATGCTAACCAATTATCAGGTTTGGGTGCAATTCAGGGCGGTTACTATGCAGTTAAATACATTCCATATCCGGACGACCTCCGATCGAAGATGTGAACTAGATCATACCTGTACCTCAACCAGGACGGATATAAGTCACATCCTATGGGAATACAAACGAGCGAAGGCTTTCTGGCGGCGGCTAATCCAGCAGTGGCGAGGAGTTATGATATCAGATACGGAGTTATCTCTATTCGAAAAAGCGGTGGTGTCCCGCAAAGCGCCCCCAATAGTCAAGAATTAAGGAGGCAAGGATGCATAAACTTGGGTGGTACGACGACACATATACAGCGGTATTTCAGCGATTGTGGAACTGCCTGTGCGGAATCGGTATTGCGTGGTTATGGCAGCTTCGGAATCAAACGATTTTCCAAGGCATTTTGAGAGACGCGTTTGACCATCTCGAGATAATATGGAACAATTGCAGAACTCAGGTTGCAGCAGTAGCAGAATATGAGGCAAGATCATACTCAACTCGGGAAGACGGTATCAGACTACGTATAAATTCACAGTGCGTCTTCGAAT
>MIQA02001671.1:0-41049 GCA_001887855.2 Sclerospora graminicola | reverse complement strand
ATCGGCCAGCTAAACCAATAAGACACTTGAAGTTTGTATAGTGCCGGCTGGACCGAGAATAATCAAACGGCCAGCTAAACCATTAACAATGAAGGGCGAATCCAAATGTGTAGGTAAGGTAGATATAACTCCACACTCTTCCACAGAAGGCCAAAATGTCACCACTTCCCAATACTTGATACCGTGTTCAAAACACGGGCGACTTGAGGTGGGTATACGCAGCGCCGCGACTCCCGGTCATGGGACTTCCGGTGGGTTAACTTAACCTTCCCCGGGTAAACCAATAGCAGCAAGAGGGGACCTTGTTAGCCCTCTGCTGTGAACCAATAAAAGCGACTTGTGTCTAAGAAAGCGAAACGTATACTGATTTATCCTATGTCCAATACTCCCTTTGTGTAACCTACCTCAAGTAACACGCCTGACCAGTCATGTATCTTACCCACGCAACCCGGCTAACTCCGACTCTGTGTACCGGTACGGCCGGTACACCAACCCCAAATGGTACCCACCCGGCCGGGACACTAACCCCAAATGGTACCAACCCGGCCGGTACACTGAACCCATATGGTACCAGTCCGAATGGTACATGGTACCCGACCGGCTCGGCCGGATAGCCACCCATCCGCGCCCCTCGGCCGCCGACGCTAGCAGTCCCTTGGAAGCCCTTCCTACGATCCCGGTGCATACTCTTTCCACTAGAACAATCCTCTTCTTCCGGTCTCCTTCCACTCCATCCTTACGAACAGTCCGCCATCTTGGCCGTCCGCCATCCGCGCCTCGGCCGTCAAACCTCCCTAGTCCTGCCGTCTGCTCAGCCCGCTTATCCGGCTATCCTCGCCCCTTGTCAGGTCTGCCGACGTGGTTTCTAGCCTGGCGCCACCTGGCCGCTGGTAGACCTCATCGGCAGCGACCATCCGGCGCCTACACCCTTGGCCCTCATTTCCACCAATCAGGATGCGCCCTTTGGAGAGTGCCTTACATTATTTTATAAGTCACTTCACCACAGTTTCCTTGTGCTATTGTTAGTGTTCGCCACTTTTTTCCTTCGGTATACGCCAGTCGTTTTGATGCTAACTTGTGTTCGTTTTATTACCAACCGTATGGTTGCGGGTCGCTGATTTGCAGGCTCCTTAGACTTTCCCCGGAATCATACACCATTTGATTTAACAGTTGTTTTCGAAGTAGCGTTTGGTGGACAGTTGGACATGGTTGAGCGTCAAAGATCTGAATCGATATTGTGTTACTGAACCTTTTTTCGTATCAACACTTTATAGTCATCCATGAGAATCCCTAGTCAATATCTGTCAGTTCTCGCTCAACTTCATTTTGCTTCACCATCTTACTTACCCACACTGTACATCAGATATGAGCAAATCTGCAAACTTCCTTTGTTGCAGTATTCCGATCCAGATTTTTGCGTAACTTTGTGATCTGTGTTGTAAAATAACAGTACGTGCGATCTATTTCTAGAATTTTCAGCATCGCCACTTCATAATTATCTATAAGAGTTAAATTTTGCTGTTTCTAAAAGAAATATGTAATAGGCCCCAAACTACAGTACGAAATTCAATTTGGTATATCTTACCATTGTCGCTTGGGCTCAAGTGGTATATTTCCACAGCTTTTGAACTTTTGGTATTAAAGTCCCATTAATGTAGATAATCTATCCCCTTTGTCTCCTAAATAAAACAATTTTTAATTGTTTTAAAACTAACCATGTGCACCCCGTCACCTGGGGGATTTTTTCGTTCGTATTTGGCTTAACCGTAGGTTTTGGCTTTTTCTCTTTCGGAATGGATGTTATCTTTTTTATGCCTACAGTGCACACAAACCCTCTAACAATACCCCCCACCCAAATATAGTCCTCCGAACCTCTTCAACAAAGCCTACCAATTTACCGTTATCCTTGGTTTGCTGTAGCCGAAGTGGCAGTCCACAAACTCTCAAGGGTTTACTGTGGCGTGCAGATTTAACCAGAAAAATGTGATTTGGTTGCGTGTATGCTGGCAAGAACGGACATATTTTTTTGCTGTATTGTTGGTGAGCAGAGCCACAAGTACCAGCGAGAAAGTGTCCACGAGCTGAAATTCTGCCGGTGTTCGGCAACGATGCTATTTTCAAATTCTGTTTGCCGATCTGCTATTTCGCTCGAAATCGGATTTCACGTGTTCGACGAAGCCGATGTGTCGTATCGAATAGGATATTCATAGACTATCGCAGTAGGGAATATATAGAATATAACACTAAACTTTTCTCATACTGTACCGTATACCATGCTTGCTATGGGAGTCACACAATTGCCCCGCGTCTTTCGAGAGCCTTGTGTGAGAGTCACACAAGGCTCTCGAAAGACGCGGGGCAATTAAGTAATAACTCAAAAGCTATAGGTTTACAGAGCCGTAGGATGACAGGTTTTTGTGAAAATGGGCCTGGCGATCGCAAACAGCATGAAAACCAGAACTTTGTAAGGCCTACATACAGTACCGTAAAAGTCGGATCAAGTGGGACATGCGGATCAAATGGGACACGAGATGACACCCGACCCACACATCGAAAAGTAGATTAACGTACAGGACGGAAGTCATGGGTACCACAGCCCCAAAAACCTAAGAGACTCTTTTTGACTTGATCTCGATGAAAAAACCTGTCCCACGTGACCAATTTGCGGTACATGTATAAATACTGCATTCATACTGCTAATACGTTTGCTCACTATATAGGAATTAGAGACCTGAAAAATTTGATCTGATTTTGCAACCAAGCCCTCACCGAGCATATGTTGGGGGAGGATCAGAAATGAAACGCACGAAAGCGAGAAAATCGTAATCACGGACGTCCCAGGCACGGGAACCGGACCCCCTCATCCCGACCGAGGCACTACGTGTCAACATGGACGACCGATCCCACCGTCAGCAGTAATAGCTGATCCGATGGACATCGTCCCTGAACATCAGAGCTCGGTTGTCATCAAGCCAGCCGTCACATCGTTTCGTCCAGGTCTATAGCAAATTTGTATAGTCACTAAAAATATGCAGTACCTTTGCGTTTCTGGACCCAAATATGAACTCGCGATATAGCCTACCGTAAAACACAAGTTACATGTCGCCTTATGTTAATTGTCGTCTATAGATTTAGCCAATCAATGAACAGTACACTCATCTTGATACATAGGCCTTTTAGAGGGTTATACCGTACTGGATCACCGATGCGACATCTAACTTGTATTCTACGGTATCGACATTGGGTTAAGAAAAGGTGCAGAAAATCGCAGATTGGGCGTTGGCGAACACACCCTTTTTTACAGTTCTGATTTTGATACCTAGGCCTCATCCATCCCAGATGTGTGAGGAGCCTCAGAAAGAGAGAACTTCGTTATGACGGACGACCCGGCCGGGCCCCCCTCATAAGGATCATGAGCCCATGCTCCCTCAATGGAAGGAGGACACTATTCCTGCCTCAGTGGAGGAGCATAGGAGTGCCGTCCCGGAAAAGAAGGGACCAGCTGGAAACGAACCGAACACCGGGGACGTTCAACAGCCAGATCCTGAGCCGGTATTACCGGTTGGGGGTCGACAGGTATATCGACTTCGAAATCAGACTCGGTATTACCGATGGATAGGTCAACAGACCTTTCACATGCAGTACCGGGGAGTACGGAAGGTAACAATCCTATTGAAGAAATCTAGTCGACCCTCCGTGAGTTCGGTGGAGGACGTGGTGACGGCACTGCACTCCGCGCTGGAACAGGCTTCTCAATCGAAACTACGTGTACAGGCATGGATCGATTTAGTACCAGTATCACGACTTTACCGACCTCGGTTGATGTAGTGGTTAAGGTCCTGCCCCCGGGACCGGGTGATTGCGGGCTCGAGTCCCACCGTGGACGAAAATCCGAAGTCAAACCAACTCGGTTGGGTTGTAAGTATAATGAGACGCATTCAACCAGTATCACGACTTTCCGCAGTTGCCCAAAGACTGCCTCAACTCAAGAAAGGTGACAGCGAAAGACTTTTGGATTTGTTTGAAACAATGGTAATCACGAATAAACAGGACTGGACAGTATGGAAACAGCGAATTGTTGGAGTGGCTTTGAGGGTCCAACGTTCTAATTAGACGTTTGACGGTATATTGTGGAAAATGCTCGGACAAGAGGAGCTACAGAAAGTTGGAAGAGAACCAGCGCTATTAACAGGTTGGGCCGCGAAATTACATGTTCATCAACTACACCAACGCAGGATGACATGGCTTTAAAACCCTTTCTGTTTAAGAAAGAAAACTCGACCCTATGGAGATTGGCATGTTACGGAAACTATGCGAGCAAGAATACGGAAAATATGCCCCTCAACAATGCCGAAAAGGAGCAGTTTATTAAACGGATTATGACACTGGAAGACCCAGTCAGACTCGTCTAAACAATTAGCGCACAAGTTTTTGAAGGTTGTTTGATACTAGATCTGAAAGAGGAAAGCCCAATCAAAGAGTCTTTCCTCAGTACACGAAGTATTCAAGAGAGTATCACAACAGTAGAGGGTCAGGATCGAAAGAACTCTGGGCATTTCTGGATCAGGTCGAGACAATCAGCAATAACAACACTAATCATTCTCGATCTTTTTATTTTGTACACGTGATATGCAGAAAAATTTGCGGGTGAAGCTCCCGTTCCATCTATATAATTATACGCTGTATAATCTACATTTGGATGATCTTGACAGCCCGTTGATCAGTTCAGATAATTTCCCCCGGTACAGAGGCGCGACTCGCTGACACTGCTGAGATATTGTCTTTGCGTCACCGACGTCAATGTCACATACCACCCATGGGCAGCAGGGGGTAGTGCATTACCTTGACCGATCAACAGATGTCTCTTTTTCCATATGATATCCTTCAACATGTTGATCGCTTCCGAGGTATTCGCCTTCGGGTCACCCACTTGCAAATTTTCTATGGTAACCTCCGGGGGAAAGGGTGTTACTCGGGCAGCACTGTCATTTGGCCCTCCTTATCCTCAACATATAGGTCGCCCTCTTCGTGAATGCGGACCTGGTCATCCTCCGGCCAGGCCGTCCACCCCAACACCAGATTTTTCCGCTATCTAATCTTCCACGTCATTCCTTTCCGGAGTTTCGGCGGTCTCATTCAGAGGGCAAAGGGCCTTCCAAGAGCTGACCCATTTCTGCTTCCGGGTCAAATTTTACTATTTTCGAATCAACATCTTCGCACAGCTGACCTCCATCAGAAACAACTCTATATGTCACTTCGTTATTTCCAATCTCCTAGCAGTACAGCCAAGACCAGTTCAACGACTTGTAACCTTCTCCGATCGGCAAGTCCATGCTGACCTGATTGCGACTGTTCTTAAGTTAGAATTCTAGAGGGAGTCTGGAGATGATATTTAGAGAGCCTGACCCTATACAGGGTGGTGTAAGCCATGTCAAGCGCGGTGCTGTAAGGGCCTCATTTCATTACACTTTTGGACCCCGACTCTATCCGACTTTGGGTTTTCGTCCAAGGTGGGACTCGAGCCCGCAATCTCTCGGTACCGAGGGCAGGGCCTTAACCACTGCACCAACCGAGGTCGGTTCTAGAGGGGGTCTGGAACTCTGGCCTGACCACCATAGCACCGGGCATCTTCCACAGACTCCTCCTCACTCAGGACCGTCGTCGCTGGATAAGCGAGGTGCTGCGACTCGATATGACATCTTGAAGCAATCGTAACATAGTCTAGCCCTCGGGCCACCTTATCTTTGGCCAACCATATCGCAACAATGACATCTTCATGCAAGGTGAGGGAATGCTCTGAGATATTAGTCACCCTATCATAATTTGAGTAAACCCTTCTCCTTTGACGAACGAAGGCGCCCAACCGTTCCTCCGAATCAGCTATAACTTGTGCCGTCGGTAATGAGACCGAATTATCACCTCCACTGATCGCCACACCAGAATAGTCACGAACTCAGCTAACCTCAAAATCTGAGTGTGAGCACCATATAGATGTCTTTGGCCGGCCAGCTGAATCATGTACTTCGCCAGGTAGTGTCAGCGTGTCATGGTACCAAGAGAAATTGACGGCTTTACTGATGCCTGTGTTGAATATTAATCGGTCTGTTTTCCCAGCTGTGTTTTCGCCCGAGTACATAAGCGTTTTTTTATTTGGGCCTTCCTCGTCGCTGTGGGACTGGTCTCGGTGGTCTTCGGTTTCTGAATCTTTAGAGGGTTGGTGCTCTAGTAGTGATGAATACTCCTTAGAATGATACTTTATGATATCATTGGTATAGAATGAGTTCAGAAATTTATATTTCTTAATATAGCACTTCCGTAAGACGTGGATCATGTGCTAAGATGATCTGTTCAATTTCACCTTTTAGATTATGGTGAATCGTAAGCCCTTGTAGTCTCTGCAAAATATCATTAATATCGTCTTCCCCGTCCTCTGGATCCCATGGTTACTGATCTCCATAGGCAGTACGCTGAGTGGCAATAATCTATTGTCTCACTCTCTAAAGAAGGATAGGAGAGCCTATCTTGCAGAATAATATCATTAGAGGTAACAGCTTTAAGTTCTACATCATCGTAGTCCTCGTCGTCCTCACTAATGCTCTGATACTCATTATCTCGATATCATATTTAGGAAGGGATGTGTCATGTGTCATCTTTAATTATCTCCCCATGTATATACGCCGAGTAATGAGCCTTTGTGAAGTGGATAATTAATTCTTTGTGATTAGTGAAAATGAAGGGGGTGCAACCCACGGCGTTATTCACTTTGCACCGGAAACCAGGTTGGGGCATAACAAAAGCTACTTGGTGAGTGGGGAGTATCCAATTTCGTTAAAGGCTTGTGTGGAGAAAGTGATGACTTTGAAACCTGCTGTAGGAGATGAAAATACGAAATTACCTATCCCATTGTAACATAGTACTGATGCAGGATAAAGTATCGTTGCACCTCCATGCCGTGGCGGGTACCACATCTGTTAATTCAGATGGGATAAGTCCAGTCGTATACCGGCGGGCACCATAGAGTCTATCCCCAAAATCGCGTCCTGCCCGACTAACATTCCTACCATGTAGCGAAATAATATATCAGTAATTTAGTGAGTGTAAGTTTCACTTTGGTTCATATTTTAACTTTCTCCAATTCTGATACACTGTTGCCTCTGCGTCTCATCAATTTGACACCCAACCTTACGAGCAAAGCTGGTATCGACGATGAAGACTTCTGCTCCCGTGTCAAGCGCATAGTTACCTACTGATTATGCCGCAATCTTTGCTTGCTTGAACCACTTGTCTACTTCCCAATAGCCCCGTGAATCACCAGGCAACACGTTCAGCTCCTCAACTGCCTCAGATTGAGAACATTATTCATCCACTCGTATACTCTTCACCAGGTAGGGATCAGCATTGCTGCTCGGGGCCCGGCTGACATAAAAGTCAAACTTACATGTATAGTCAATTACGCTTTGTTTTGCTTCTCGATTATCTTCCTTCCCGTCATGTGCATAGATACTAATACTAGACCGAGGTTCCTTCCAGTACATCATATCCCACTACCCCATTCAAAATGTTCATCACCATCTTGACAACCGTTGAACGTAACTTTTTGCTCGATCTAAACAAATTTTGCCAAAAAGATCAAATCAAATAACTCCACACGAAACGAAACTTTGTTCTTCAGTGTTATTTCTATTTTTCATTTTGATCTTCAATTACACAGCCTTTCGTTTTCAGACAACGTAGTGATATTAAGTTTTTCGCCAGTTTATGTGCGTAGTAGATCTCAAGTTAGCACGGTATTTGTGACTGGTTCCTCAGTACTTTGAGCATCACAGTACAAACCCCAGCATACAGCCATCCGGAATCCCGATTACCACACTTTTTTGAGTTCTCGAGTGATTCTAGATTTCCGACAAGGTGCCGACTTGCACTCCTGTCGATAATCCATTAGTCGTCATCATCGGTTCCATTTAAACCATCCCGAAGTGTCTGTGGTCGCCAGTACGAAACGTCGTTTGGGCTCGGAAATATTTTGATAGTTTCCGCTTCTATTTCTCCGAAACCCTCTTTTCTTGGCTTGCTGGGGACAATATCAGTCAGCGAATGTGTCCCTCATTCCACAGCCAAAACATACCTTTTGTTCTTTGTCTTCATTCACAGAGTTTACGAACGTTCTTTAGGCTATTGCTCCTCATCTTAAATATCTCGTGCCCAGGCCACCTATTTCTTGGGCGTGAGGAATGTAGTCTTGCCGTAGAGAGATGAACCATATGATCAACGCAATTTTCGTATTTTGTGCTGCGAACTTGACAATAATTTCGACAATAAAAACGCGTGGAAGTGTACTTTCAGACAAAAGTTTGTCTGAAAGTATACTTCCACGCGCTAACGCAACCAGATATAATCGGTGTAGTCACAAGTTTTTTTCGAGTGGTTTCAGAAAAAGTTTGAGAAATCACGGGCCATTTGGTGGGAAAATGACCTTGGAAGACCTGAGTAGGGACGAAGGTATCGGTCAGGATGTGTCCGAAAATGTTGCGATGAAACATGAGGTGCTCCTGTAAACTCGGTACAATCGGGTGGAAACTTAAATGCTATGCAAATGGGGACACCGTATGGTGTGAAACTTACGAAACTCCCTTACAATATCTTAGTGGGGTGGAAACCTGTAAGAGGATAGGAGTAGGTTTTAAGTAGTGGGCTTACCTGATCCTAGAGGCTCTGGAAGTGGCCAACAGACGTCGGGGTTACGGTGGAACGAGCAGCTCAAACTGAACCAGCTCGGAGAGCATTTTGAAGGAATGGTTTCAAGATACTTCCAAGCAAATATTGTGGGCGGCGTCACAATTGCTATATGCGGTTTTTGATCAGATGAACAATGCGTTCAAAGTGAATATATCACACCACCAAACCTCAGATATGTATGCCGTAGAAAAAGATCCGAGACGATCCTGGACAGACGCTAAAGGTTAAGCCACGTGCCTGCTCATTTTCTACCTTCTCAAGCCTTTTGTCCGCTATCTTCATGAACAGCAGCATGCCTTCCATAGCTTCTGGGATGCGTTCATTTTCCTTTATCGCCATGATGCAAAATAATTACCCTTCTGGCTAAGGGGACTTTTACAGAACTTCAATAAGTGCAAAAATCGTATTTCAACTTTGGGCTTAAAATATGGAGCAAAATCACCTAGGAAACCATGCAATTATTCCAGAAAACTTGTTAATAATGTCTCCAAATCCACTTAATCAAATGCGTGAAACGTAAACGTTTAAGAATAGCAACTTTTGTCGTTAAAGCATCAGTATCCTCCGCAACCTGACCGAGTCATTTAATGCATTGAATGACATATCGTTGGTTCGTGGGTTTGTGATCGGACTAACCGATAGATTTTTTAACTTACGTCAAGAGGCGCCAGGGACACTTACCAGTATCTGGACGCTAAAGGTAAGCCACGCGCATAACTACTTTTTCCACCAGGTTATGAGCCCAAGGATGCGGACTTAGGATCGAACTTTTACTAAACTTTATCGTTTAAAGTACGATTTTTTGTGGAAGTTTCCTATGCCAGTTTACTTTCTCGTCTATTCTCGTGGATATACTGAAACGTGAGTTGACGTGGCCGCTTTAATGGAGTATATGAAGCGCCAAGAGAGCAAGATTGACGCAATGGAGAAGGAAAGACTACAAGAGTATCCCTCAAATCAAATAAAGGCTCAGAAAATGGGAGCGTATTCAAGGAAGCAGTTAAACATTATCGCCCATTCGGGGGGAAATGATGATTTACGATTCGGGTGGTGATAATGGCATTGAACGCGGTGCTCAATGGCAGGTACCAGGAAGAAATGATCAAGGAGCGGGATGTATGTTCGAAAACCGAGCGAGAACCGCTGGAAACAATTTTCGTTTGGCTGGAAATATGAAAATTCCAAAACTTACAATAAAAAAATTACTGGTGAAGAAATTTATCCATGATTTGGAGCAGGTTTTTAGGCTGTGGGCCTTCCTGTTTATCGAAGCAGTTGAAGTTGGCCAACTGTCTTCCGGGTGTACATGGGCGAACGTCTCAAAGTTAACGAATTGAGTGAATATCTGGAAGGAGTAGCGGCTAGGCCAACATTACAACGTGGAGGCAAATTTCTCGAGAGCTGTATTTTGAGTGAGACCAAATGTTTCACGCTTTCAAGGTCAACATTTCACATCAACAAGCTGCGGCATATTCGCGGCAGAAAAAGATGCACGAAGAACGTGGACACAGCATTTCATTTACTCGGTGGTTTTAGCTCGTGAAAGTGGATCTCATGAGAAGTAAATTGTGGAAAATATAGTAAAATATGCAGCGCCAGGTCTAAAGATGGGCCGGATGATCAGATATAATCCACAGCCTGTGGATTATATGCAGCACGCACAAGAACTCGTCGCGTGGGCGCAAGAGCTCGAGGCTGATGATCTGAAGCGTAGAAGACAGCCGAGAAGTATTGTGGATTTTGTGGATGAGCGTAACAAGAAAAGGACATGTTTTGGATGTGGAATGGATGGATACACGCAGAATTATTGCGTCAGGGTGACCGAAGAAGTCAAAGCAAACGGTTTGAGCGCAAACCAAGAACAAAACTGACGGGAATGCGATAAGAATTTTGTACTATCAACTATCGAGTGTAGAAAGGGAAACCCCAAAGTCTCGAAGAAAGATATGTTGACAGATGAGGATATTTGGATAATTGACAGTGGTGCGAGTCGACACCTCGTGTCGAATGAAGACTTTCTCGAGGATGCGAGAACGTGTGGTGAGAATGAAGACCTACTACTGCCGGGTGGAGAAAATCTCACAGTCACAAAGGTTGGAAGCGGCGTCATGTATAAGGTTAGCAGACAGACGCCAACCAAATTGTCTAACCTGTGCCGAGGGTAAAGTCACGAAGACCAAACAGCCAAAGCAGGACGGTGGACAAAACGGACCAATAGATAGAATCGGTGGCGTTATTTGCAGTGACTTAAAGGGGCCGATTACACCCAAGGCTCGTCGTGGAAATCGTTGCGTAGGATCATTTCTTCAGTTCGTGCGAGTTTTTCCTACTAAAACGATAGAACATGCGCAAAGAAGTTTGAACATTTTTTGACTTGGTTTGAAGGAGGGTTTAACTGTAGGATTCACGTGCTATGGATTGATGGCGGTGGAGAGTACGGAATGTGGGCTTATTCTGTAAACGTACCGGAGTGAGGCGACAAGTCACGGAGGCTGGAAGCCCAGCCTCAAATGGAAAAGCGGAGAGAATGGACAGAACAATCTTCAATATGTTAAGATGTATGATTTTTGGATCTGGAAGCTTCAACACACATTAGCTCTTTTGGGCTCGTTACCTCCAATATTCGTAACGTATCACTTGGTATTTCCATGCCTTGAGGTATCTGTAAGTGAATGTCATATTCTTCTTCGGTCTTCGCCTCAGGGTATGCACTCGGCATATCGCCGTGTCTTGCAGGCACATTCCACACAATAGCCATAATCAAAATCACTTTCGTGTTGTTTACGTCCATAAACGTCGAAAACGTAATGAAATAATTGACTTCAAACACTTGTTTGACTCCACGAGCTACCAGTCTTGCTTTGTACCTCTCCACAGTACCGTCAGTCTTAAGCTTGGCCTTGTATACCCACTTAGTGGGCAACGGCTTTCTTCTATCACTCTTCTTGACTATGTCCCACGTTTCCAAGTCTTCTAGGGACTTTAACTCTGCTCTCTCTGCTATCGTCCATTTTGCTGAATGGTTTTCTTGGTGAGTCGGGCACAGCGACAATTTTTCTATCGCCCGAGAGAAAGGAATGTCCTAGTGATCCTGATACAGAGAAACGGAATAAGATACGTACCGTTATTTAGGGTATTTCATGGCGGGGGTTTTACATCTAGGTGGCTGCAAACGCATGATTTGTAGATTAGGGTGGCCACGTGTGTTCGCAGGTGGCCAAACAAAATACCCTAAGTATCGGTGTGGTAAAAAAAAGATATTGTCAAGTATCTGCTGTTTAAACGGTTGTTTTTTTATATCGACTTTTGGTGGGTTTTCGTAAGACAGCGCACCCACCATAACATGGTTAACTTCACAAGGGCTCCTTTGAATGGTTCTTATGGTGGGTATGGTGTCTTACTTTTTTTTGAAAAACCAGCAAAAATCAATAATATTTATACTTCGAAGTTAATAATAAAAAGAATTATCTGCTCCCATTGCTCCCGGTGTCTTTACTCGCAGTGTCGCGCACGTTATCACGGGCTTGATCCGTTGTTTTTGTCTGAACACGTTTTAGCGCTATCTCTTCTTCGCTAGCATCATCTTTGGATACAAGAGACAGAAAGTGGTGTACCGCCACGTGCAGTACGTCCGATGCGGTGAGTGTAGGACGGCACTCTTTGGGAAATCGACATTGATGACGAAACTAACACCACGGAGGTCAACACCGCGTGATACTCCATTGCTTTTATCATCAGCTCGTCCACGCTTGGCACCCACCGTCTTTTTGTAATTGTCGTCATCCCCACCATCGTCATTATTAATCACCGCATTTTTCACAATGTTATCCGACTCTTTTTTGGCTCTCGTTATCCACTTCGATATCGCTGCCCTTATTGCTGTCTTCTTCTTCTTCTACTTCTTCTCCTTCTAGTTCATCTTCATCTATTGGATCGGAACCCGCTGCATCGCCTACCTCTTTTTCATCCTTTTTTTGCATCCTCTTCACTATCTTCTTCATCTTCACTTTCAGCCTCGTCGTGTTCTAAGCTGTCTGTCGTCCGTTGTTATGAGGTAGTCAAAATGTCACGATTAAACTCTTCAATAATGTGCTGGCGTAAACTGTGCGGCAGTTTGGCATTGAGGACTGCGCATTTAATAAAAAACTGCTCAAAGAAAAGCTTCAGCCGGTACGCGGCATCTGTTGAGTTGACAAAGTAGGTCACTTTTCCACTTACAACGCCGAGTCGCAACAACACGTACAGAAGCAAATCCTTGTCAATAATACTCTTCACCGACAAATAAAACTGCTGAAGCTTTCCATCTGTAGCTCCTTCCTCTAGTTTTACGACAGCAGGATTATGCAGGACTGAGCGCTTCAGCTTCTCAAGCTCGGGACTTAACGTTGCTGGCATGCAAAATGTCTGGCATGCTGTAGGTAGCGCATTAAAAATCGTACGAATATCTTCACCATATCCAAACGATAGTATCAAGTCTGCTTCATCAATGACGACTGACTGGACCGACTCTTTCAGCGTCAGCTTACCAGCTTCCAAGTGTGCCACAAGGCGACCAGGTGTTGCTACAATCACATCGGGTATATCACGTAGTAGCGCTTGTTGTGCGTTCATACTCTTTCCACCTATAGCCAATAAAGTCACTGAGTCTTGACAATAAAAAATTCGCCCTGGGTCAGCTCCGTAGCAGCACGTTCGTCCGTGTAGTTCAGTTCCAGAAAGTCAGGAGACGGTCGAGTAACCTCATCGCGGTCCAGGTTTTCCTGTAGAGTCTAGAACGGCTTGCTAGCTTGATAAACTCGCACGAAATCCGTCTTAATCCCCGTTGCTGTTGCCTACGCCGGCTCCAATTACTTTCAGCATCCACGTCGCCGGGTTGTAGTTTTCCTCCAGCTTTGTCACCTTTTCAATGGATCCAAAGTACGCAATCATTTCACACGCATTTCTGCCCAACTCACCCGCAAATACCGTTTCGCCACCACGTTTTAAATGCAATAAGCATTCAAACACGCTAAATATGCCTGGTAGATGGTACACACAATAATATAATCAGTATTCGCCACTTTGCGTACGCCATCCATAATAAGATTGGCAGACCTTGCATCTAATCCACTTCTTGGTTCATCGAGGAACAAGACACTAGGTTGTGCCGCTAATTCGACGCCAATGCTCAGTCGTTTCATTTTGCTCCACCGATCTGCCTCGAATGATTGGTCCGCGATTGAATGCAACTCCAGTATATCCAGACATTCATTCTTTAGTTATATTTGGAGCTGTCGGGGACGTCAACACGAAACTGACAAAAATCATGTTGGGAATGTTTCGTTCCAGCTGAAATGCAATAACAAAGCGTGGCGTATACTTCGCAATCATTATTCGCTTCCCGGAATGTTGCCGATTCGGAATGACTGTCCACTTGTTCGCAATACCGAGTGGATTGTCAAGTGGCGAGGTCAGTCGCAGGGTAGCCATTAAGCAGGATCTGTCCCGTGATTTTGCCTCGCGTCTTGCGTCCATCAATGACATCCATGAGCGTGGTCTTGCCAGCACCTGATGACCCCATAAGTGACGTGGTCGTGCCCGGGAGAGCTTATTCATCAGGGCGTTTCCTGACGCGAATTTCATCCCGGCATGTACATGCTTTACTTCACAAGGGCTCTGCATGAGCCCTTTGAAAGGTTCTTTTGGTGGGTGCGCTGTCTTACGAAAAACCACCAAAAGTCGAATTATATTATATAAAAAACAACCGTTTAAACAGCAGATACTTGACAATATCTTTTTTTTACCATACCGGTACTTAGGGTATTTTGTTTGGCCACCTGCGAACACACGTGGCCACCCTAATCTACAAATCATGCGTTTGTAGCCACCTAGATGTAAAAACCCATTTCATGGCACCTAGATGTAAAATCCGCGCGTCGAATTTTAGGTTTTATTCGAAGGCCAAAAATACACAACTTTTGCTATTTTTCACACTTAAAGCTATGGTGGACGAACAACCTCTTGAGGACATCGATGTGGCATCAAAGTCGACGACTAAAGATTCCACCTTGATACCGACTGGCCTTAGACGCCCAGGTACTCTTTGTCACGAACTTAATTTTCTTTGTGACAACGTGCGACCGCTGGTGGGGTTGGAGCTGCCAGTGTATGGTTCCGATATGAGTAAAGTATTGGAAATTGTGAGTGGACTGCCGACTTTACAGCAAGCACATGAAACAAAAAGTCAGTTTTTGCCAGTTAAACTACGACCTTCAGAGCCTTCGTGCAAGCCACTGTTCGCAGACCTAACCAAGACGCAAATGGTGCTGTTGAGGGTAAAACGTTGGCGGCGTAAACGAAAACGAAGCGGAACGACAGATGATGAAAGGAAAAACGAAAGTAATAAAAACGCAGCAAGTGCTGTAGATGACATGCGATTCTCAGCTGAAGTGGTAGGTCTGGTAAAGGAAAAATACGTCTGCGAAGGCATGGCCGATTTCCAATACTTTACTGCTCGGTCTTTCTACCCAGCGTCAAAACCAGATAAAGATGCTCTTACGGTAGTCGCGAATGCTACGGATGCAGTGGAATCAGCAGTGATGATTAGCGCAGTCGTGGAGAATGGTCCATTGTCCAGACCGTCTGTACGACAACGAGAACTCCAAACCTGTTTACGACCGTATCTAGCAGTGGAGAATGAAACACAGCTTGAACTGATTCCAGAGGTTTTCTCAAAAGTTGACTTGCCTCAAAAGTATGAGTTTCGTCAAAAGTCTGGTTACCAGCCTACAGTAGTGGCGAAGAAGCCTTCCTCTACGATGACATACTTGAATTTTCATGACGATACGCCGGCGCCTGTTGAGCCCAAGCCAGAGCAACCTGTGGTCCGTCGAAGGTCCGTGGGTGTAGATGGTAGTGGCGTCGACATTCATGTAATGGAGGTTTTGCAAAGAAAATTGGAGCAAAAGCCGATATGGCTTCGCTCCAAGTTGTTTGATGGACTGAACGGATTTGAGCGTCGAGCGGCAAGGCGTCTACTTCGAAAACTTTGTTACGTATTTGTTGATGGGCCTTGGAGAGGCTCATGGATTAAGATGGGATACGATCCAAGATTGCCAGAAGTGTCCGAGACGGCGTCTCGTTATCAAGTTGTAGAGTTGCGAAACAATCGAGAGCTTGTACATTCTAAAGTAACCCATGCATCGAGGAAACGCAGCAAAAAAAATTTCGGTGCTAGCTCAGGAAACGCGAACGGTGAAAATGGGCACACAAAGGGTCCACGAATCGTTAAGGTCACACAAACCTCATCTCTTGATAATGCGCAGGCGAGTAAACGTCGTCGAAAGGAACGATTTACGCGTGGAGAGACCCGACGCTCTTACTTAGTTGAACCCACAGACCCTGGCACGATTCCGTCTGCTGCTCCCACGGCAGGCTCACCACCCGAAATCACCTCCACGTCAGCGACGTTAAACTCTGCTCAAGATTGGAATTTAGATGATGAGCAGGAAGACAAAGAGTCTGATACAACCCAGGAAAATGCAGACAATGCAAGTGAGGCTGCCAGCACTACTACTGCAACAACAGCAGTGGGGACTAGCGAAAAGGTTTTCGAGATTTTTGGTGTTCCGTTGACTAGCGCCAACGTTTTATTTCAGCTTGAGGAAATTGATGACGATGAAGTGCGCGAATGGTCTGCTCAATTCGAAAAGCAGTCAAAACCGTCGCTGCTTGGTGGCTGGTATCCGACGCAAATGTTTCTGCCCTTGCGTGAGATCATCCGGCTACGCATTGCTGCAATGGTTGGTCGCTCTAGAGCTGAGCTTGAGACGAGACGTAAACGTCTTGATGTTCTAAAGAAGCAGGCACTTAATGAATATGCAGAATGTCGTCGTTCTCAGTCGACGAATAACCAGCAGAAGTCGATCAAATTTGAAAAAGTTTCGGTATCTGCTCATGGTAGTGATAGTGCTGAGGCAGCTGGAGAAGATGATGACGAGTTAGCATTCGAGCAATCTCTTCTTCGAGAGCGGAATGGGACTTGTAATGTCAAGAAGCTGTCAATTGGAGCGGAAGCAGAAAAAGGTGAAGAAGACGAGGAGGAAGAGGATTTGGATTTGCAGGAAGACGAAGATGAGAATGATAGGGTTCGTTCTCGTACCACTCATGATGAAGACGAGATGATGATGGATGACGATGAAGAGGAAGAAGAGCCGGCAGAAAGCGATACAGTGTTACAAAAGCAGCAGCAAAAGACTGACGAGACTTCGGAATCGACAGAATATTCCTTTTAACAGGTATATACAATACTGTAGTATACTTGGAACCAGTTACATG
The DNA here is from genome assembly GCA_001887855.2 of Sclerospora graminicola. Classification (NCBI taxonomy): domain Eukaryota; phylum Oomycota; class Peronosporomycetes; order Peronosporales; family Peronosporaceae; genus Sclerospora; species Sclerospora graminicola. Next base: position 23,997 of record MIQA02001671.1, on the reverse strand, counting down.
TACCGGTACTACTGTACTTCAGGTTTTCGTCTGTTGTAACATATCTGACATCTCTCATTTTGCATCAATGAGCCAAAGTAATAACGCTCTACATTATGGTCAGAAGTTGCGGCTCGCGACGCGTTCCGCCTATTTAGGTGACACCGCTGACCCTCCGTTTACATCGGAGCTAGGTATAGGCTACTATGAAAAAAATGGGCGTCACGGCGTACTTAGCTGCGTCCCACCGCTTGGCCCAAAGCTTCAGCAGCTCTTCACTGAGGACGAGTTTATTGTCATGGACCCAATTGGACAACGCTCTAGCAAAGACCAAGTGCAGTATGGAGACTCACTAGTACTTGTTAATCAGCATGGAATGGTTTGGAACAATAAAACGGGTGGCATCACTGGATACGTGGGACCTCGACCACGTGGTGTCCCAGGTGAGATGTTTGTGCGTTTTGTAAAAGTTCCAGAAGGTGTGGGTGTTGTGAAATCCAGCAAGAAAGAAAAGCCAGAGAAAGTGGACAAGAGGCCATCGTTAGTGTCGATATCTGGCAGTTTCTCCATGTCGGAAAGTTTTGAGGCCGAGTCAGGTCCTGTGTGTTTTGGAGACTCAAATGTGGCAATCACTGTAGTGGAATCAAATCGCCACTCTCAGATGTATAACAAACGACTGAGCAATTTTAAAAAACCGACGAGTCATATCGCAGGAGGATACATTTGCTGTGATGGTAAAGGCACAGAGTTGAGATTCTCGATCTGGCCAGCGAAGCCGAAAATCGAACAGATTTCTATGCTGAACAAATTGATAACTTCGTATAATTATGGACAGAAGATTGCGTTGCCACTGGGACTGCTGGAAAGCGTGACAGAAAAGTTAAACGAGGAAACAAAGAGTAGAAATGCGAGTAAAGCGTTTCAGTCGAGTGGCTTTCAACAAGCGGAAATAGTCTTTCAATTGTCGAACCGAGCTAAAGTAGTTTTACCAGGGACATTACTACAGCAAAAGTTATTGGAACATGCTGAAGCACCGGGACCGAACGAAGAGGAACCTGAATCAGTGTTTGAGTTACCCCTACGAAATGGACCAGGAAATCTGTTGGTGCGTCTTGTTGGCGTTGCTCCACGGAAAATCATTGCAAAGCTCACTGCCAAAAACAAAATGCAGCCAATGAGACCAAAGATCAAGCGTGGTATGACAATTTTTTACTGTGTATCAGACATGCTTCGACGTGTACATGTGCCACTTTTCGTACTTGTCTATGCAGTCGTTGCTTATTACCTTTGGGGCGTTCTAAACACAATCGAAGAAGGACTGTGCCATGAGCTCATTGTGTTGCTTTTAGTGGTGCTCCCAGCTTTTTACACTGCTGTGAAAGTAGACCACCCCTTCTCCGCCCTTTTTCATCCACCTACTTTTGAGCCAGAGGTTGATGATGACACAAACAATGGAAGTCCACTTTCAAGTGGCACATTGAAGCTTATCGTCAGTGAGTATCGTTTTTTGCCCGAAGCAGCCAATATGAGCAACGCTAACGGAAGCATTCGAAAAGCGGAATCTGATGGTCAAGCAGCGAGGTCAACTAGTGAAACGAGAAAAACTTCAGAGCACTCGGCAACCATACTAGAGGCCACGGGATCGGTCCCAATGCGCTTTATCCTTGCTGAAAAGGGAGATGAAACTAAAGCGCTAGAGCGGTATAATGAGACAACAGAGTGGCGGCGAGAAGAAGGCGTCGATTCCCTTCTTGAACGACCGTCTCCACATTTTGAAATCATCAAGGAAAACTATCCACACTACTATCATAAGCGTGGCAAGAAGGGTGAGCCAGTATACTACGAAAAACCAGGCAAGATTAATTTAAAAGCTCTCAAGAGTGCGGGTCTTACTTTGGACGATCTGATGCACAATTACATCATGATTACCGAGTTCCTGTGGCAAGTGATTGAGCAAGACGAAACGCGTAAGGCTATTTCCGTTCTAGACGTTGAAGGAATCGGCTTGTCAGATTTTGCTGGTGAAGCCGTCGAGTATGTTCGCAAAGCAGCTTCAATTTCTGGCAAGCATTACCCCGAACGTTGCGCATACATTTTCGTCATCAATGTGCCGTCGTGGTTCAACATGATTTGGAACACTGTCAAGGGGATGGTGGATGACGTGACCCGAGAAAAGGTGATTATTGTGCGTGGAAAGAAAAAGATTTTTGAAGCGCTGTCGGAGCATATTCCAGTTGAGAATATTCCTGTGGAATACGGCGGCACAAGCGTTGGAAAATCTTGCGAGGAAGAAATGTTGTTCAAGCTTATGGACTACGTCAACAACAATGAAGGTGCCCCACCTACTAACCCGATCGAAGAGATTATCAAACAGAAACCTCTCAAGCATTAATTTCCCTACATGTAGTGGGTTTGCATAGTATTTCAATATGTCGTGTCAACCACCACCAACTTCCGTTTATTTCTCCTCTGCATCGTCGTTGCACACTACAGGCGGGTGCAGCCGTGCACCGTCTCGTCCGGACGGTCTAGAACTAGCACATTCATGAGATCATTGTAAAACTGCGGAAAATAGTTGCAAGCACGAGTGCAGTCTGGTTGAAAATTGGTCTCCAGGATCACGGGACGCAAACGCTCAACCCCATTTTCTTCGTCGGTTTCCCAAGCAAGCATTACGTCCACACCATATAGCGCGCGTGACTTCGGGCATCGACCCAATCCAAGCGGAGGAGGATGTACCGTCGCAAACTCAAACAGTTCCTTAATGGAGGAGCAAATGTTGGCGTAAACGATCGGCCAGTCTTCGCTTGGGTATTCATTGTCAAATCGCTCGATAAACTCAGCATTGTCCATGATTCGAACGGCAAAGTCCGAGTAATTCATGACAGTGAAGTGTTTTTCAAAATCCTGGAAACTGTCCATGGTAAACTCTTTATTTGCAATACGAACCCAGTAGACACCACTTAAATAGAGATCTAAGGGTTCCGTCGACTTGACCATCACGAGAAAACGAAAGTCGAATTTACGCTGGTCGATCAGTAGTGGACGGTGGATGTACTTACAAGCAACTTTGGGAACGGTTTCCGTTAGACGTGCGAGGTGTGCCGCATTTTGTGCAATGCACGTATCAATGGACCGGGCCATGTTCCAAGGTTTGCAAATCCAGTGGTTGGTCTCATCGTCGTCATCCCCATTTTCATAGGCTGCCAAGTCTCGTTGAATAAACTGCGCAATCAGCTCAGGAAACTCGTAAGCCATATTATACGTCTCTGCGAGCCAGTCGGGCTGTTTCCCATCATTGTGTCTACAGTAGTATAGTAAGGCATCGTGAGTGGGTAATGTCAACTAGCAAATAGCAATAGTAACGTACAGCTTGCACATTTCATAGAGCAGATCCTTGCAAGTGAGAATTTTTTCGTTCGGAAACTGGTTGATGATCTGTACATTTTCATTTGTCGTATACTTGGGGAAATCCTTCAGGTGACGCGTTGACCATACAATTTGAGCTTCATCTTCATTCTCCACAAAAGTAAACCGCGGGTGCGTAAGGTTGTCGCGCATCAACGTCAGATCTGTCACATGATAGCATTCAGAATAGGAATCCAAATTTTGACAATTGATCAATAAAGTGCTTGCTTACCAGTGTATACACGAAGTGGCTCCGATCCTGCAATAATGGTAGAAAGAGGCGTCGACGCGATAGTCGTCGCTGGGTCTGGAAACGTCTCTGAATCCCTACTGACGATGGCGTGGAACTTTGCGCGAGCACTATCCAGTGAATACGCCTGTTTGCGCTCATCAACAATCTTTTGAAGCTCTTTTACGTATAAACTATCAGTATTACCATGCTCGTAAAACAAAGCGGCCAGCAATGCCGTGTGCATCGCAGAATCAGCCGCAAACTCTGGGAAATAATCGCGGGACACAAAGTCACCGCCTTCGATAGATCCCACAGTCCAGATAAGTGAAAACGCGCACTGCGAGGGGCCAAAGTAAAACGGTGCCATGCGCAAAGTTGGCGTATCATTATGTTCGATAGCCGAGCCAACTTCGTCCATTACGTACCAGATCGGTACTGAGTCTTCCACCTTGACATTTCCAAGACGATATGTATTAGCATAACGCCACACACGATCAGCGACAGCATTTATGCGCTGCTCTTTAGATAACTCTGCTGTCGCTTCAGTTTTCAATTGCATGAGATTTTCCATGCGCTCAAGAAGCGGCGAGACATTTTCCAGCTGTTCATGCATTTTATCGGCTGTAAAAGTCCACGCATGATCCACAAGAAATAAACCTTCATCTGCATCGGGTTGAATAGGTGCAAGGTTTACGTCATCCCGCACAACAGCATGTAGTTCTCCATCTTCATCACGAGCCAAGAAAAAATAATTGCCAGCGTCAAATACTTCGTTCCTACGTTCGGTGGCTTTATCAGTCATCTGAATCATATGGAATCAAAAATGATCTCCTTACTTTAGTTTGTAGTAAGCAATGGGCCAGAGTCGCTGCGGCACTTGCGCCGCCACCAGCTGCGCCTGGTGTTGCTGTAGAAACGCTTCCATCTCCTGCTCCATTGATGTGACAAAGGTAATGTTCATCTTAAGTTCGCTTCCGCACTTTAGGAAAGAGTGTTGGTCAGGTTGCTCCTGAAACGCTTTTTTGCATCCAACTCCGCATTGCGGTGACGAGTATGGATGGCCCGCGACGCAATCAAGCCCGCGAGGATCAAAGCAATGGAAGATTTGCAATGGATTTTACTTCTACTTTTCGTCCATCAAAGCGCTCTCGTATTGAAGATGATTCGAATCCAGAGGAGAAAGAGGGCAGTGTCGTTATGTCCGAGGTCTCGGAACCTCTCTCCAGGAATAGCCTCTCTGCGAGTATGACTTCAACCTGGATTATGGAATCCAGTATCAATCCATGGCGACTACCGTGCCATCAAACGTTGGCTGCTAGTCAACAATATCTGAACGATCAATTGCAACATGTGGCATTATTATCCTCTGTGCTGTCCTCAGGGCCGGAGAACGGGACAAGAAAGATCTTGAGGAATGAGGACAATGAACGAGACGAAGTAGACAAAGTGTGCAGGTTAGATTTAGCAAAAGTATGGAATTTATTGGACGTGGGGGCGGAGACACAAACGCAGCAGCAGAAGACGGCGGAACGAGGCGTTCGAGATATTTTGGATCTCGTGAATTATCTTTTGTATGTGCGAGAGCGAGAGATTGCACATCAAAACCAATTAAGTGAGAAATTGAGTAGGGCAGAAAAGCAATTGGAAAGGACGAATCAAATTGTGCGAACTTTAAAGTCGGATCTAGAGACGACCAAGCAACACAGTGCTCATAAAGAAAACGTGTTCAAGGCTAAGGAACAAGCACTATTGACGGAGAAAAAGACGCTACAAGTAGAAAAAAAAGCACTTGAAGTGCACTGTGCAAGGTACGTGCAGGTTCCCAACTAATAGCATGTCAGCGTTCCAATGAATACCTGGTGCTATTGATACGCAGGCTACAAGGAGTAGAGACAGCGTACAAGGCTCAACTACGTCGAAAAGATGTCGACTATGCACGACTGAAGAAAAGTCTGCAGGATGCAGTTGCACGTGCTACTAAAGAGAAGCAGGTATGGTGATATGTTATTAGATTGTGGAAAAGTGGTGTTGTCATGACTTCTTTTGTCTAGAATCTTGTGATTGCAAAACCATTAAATGGTGTTCGAGAGCGAAAGCAAATATCAATCAATAGCGAATCGAATGAGAACAAGCTCACGAAACAGATAATGAAAAATCTTGAACGGAAGAGAGCGCAGTTGTTAGTTGATAACGAGGCACTTGCCAAGAGCTACGATACGTTGCAGCGCCACTTAGAATCGCTGACTTCGCAATACAAGAAAGCTGTTCAGCTTTTTCTTGCTCAGTACGTTGGATTTTCCTTCGTGTGCATAATGGAAACAGTTCTTTTTTATGTGGCATGAAATGTTTTCGCTTAACAGGAAGAATTTGGAAGGAGACGCAGAAGAACTTGAAGAGCTGGCTCGTACTCCTCTTGACGATTTTACTCCTATGCCATTTAATATGGCTACGAAGGAAGGATTCCTCAATATATTTCCAAGTCGATGGAGGTATTGGCAGAAAAGCTGAAACAATTAGAGCAAGTCATTCGTAATGAGCTGCCCTCCGCAGAGTCTCGCAAGGACAAAGAGGTAATCAAACGCTTGCGAGAAAAGCTGGAAGATGCACATGGCATCATTCAGGAGCAGGATCAGCTGCTTCAAGCATCGCTATCCGCACCTGCAGCTGCTGTTCGACTAAGGGTTTCCGAAACGGGGCATCAAAGTGTTGCAGCAAGAGCACGTAATATCCGCATTGCAGTGCCAAGAGGCTCGCCTGATGCGAGGGCTGAGGAAGATTTAGCACATGAGAAAAGTGAATTGGCAGTGCTTCAGCAGAATCTGCAAAGAGAACGTGAGCTCTTACGAGAGCGAGCCATTAAACTAGACAAAGACCGCTTGGATTTTGAGGTAAGCAGCAATTAATGTACAGAGTTTGTAGTACAAGTTTGACGATGGTAGTGTTCGTGTAGATTACTAAGCGTGATCAAATATTTGGCTCTTTTGAGGGTGAATGGTCTACTTCAGATTGTGTCAGTCCACATCGAGCAAAACGTTTCTACTCGGAAGAATCACACTCACCTATTGATAGTTCAGTTTCTGGTACGCATTCACTGTCTTATGAATGGCATGACAAATATGGTTGGTTGACGCGCGATATTATACAATATATAGCCACACCGGAGACTGCAGCTCTACTTAAAAACATCGGAATCAACGCACCGATTGAAGAGCGCGAAAATGATAACGGATTGTCGCAACAACTCCATACTGAAAATGGATAATAATAAACTTTTTATCTGGAAAGGTGTGGCTGTCTAGTAATCAATCAATCCTCTAGAATAATGAAAAAATGTGCCCTAACTTTTCGCTCGGAAAGTCAATAACGTGTCTTAATGTATTCATGATTGACGGCAGCTTGCGAGAGGAAGATGTCTACATTTCTATCGGTGCCGTCGCGCTGTTGAACGCGACGGCACCGATAGAAACGTGATGTTGACCGTTGAGTTGATGGGGCACGATCCCGAGTGTGTCCGTTTTATAGCGGACAACTGAGCGATGTTAACGTCGTAGAAGTTGCTGGTGTAAAAAAAGTGTCGTCGACAACAAGTGCTGAGCCGTTGTAAGCCACAGGTCCGCTTCATATCGGTGCGGCCTGTTATTCCTCACCAGAAGTGGAGAAAGTCTCTCTCAATTCTCAGCAAACAACAGGCAGATGGCCTGGATAAAATATGGCCTGGCAGTGAGTGTGGCATTCCTTTCAGAGTCGTGTGACAAGGACGAGACTGTTTTCCGTCTGGCAGGGTGCCACACGAGGCATTCCCATTTTCATCGTTCCCCATAAAGAGTCCAGCACGTCAGCAGAAGGTCATGGCATTCTTTGCTGAAAAGAACGACGAGTGGAGAGACTACTGGCACGAAGACGACTGGACGAGGTTTTCAGCGGACGAACAGGAGCACGAGGACGCAATTTTTGGCACGCTAGACGAAGACGAACCCGACAACGCGCACGAACTTATGACGAATGAGATATTTTCGATGCACCCTATAGAAATGTCGTTGAGCTTTGTCGAGAGACTCTCGTGGGATGCGGCAAGCCAATGCTCAAGTGACGAAGAAATGCAAACATCAGACCGCATGCTCCCACCGCTCCTGCCTTTACAAGTCGATGCAGCTTTAGATGGCAACAATCTGCACACGGGTCTCGTCTCGCCAACCTCCGGGACGTCTTCACCGACACTGTCTCCTTTAACACGCGTGTCGATTTCATCTCCTATCCATCAGTTAAACTTCTTCGAACCGGAGCTTGCGTATGAAGCTTCGGATGATCGAAGGCCTTCTGGCACCCAACAGCTGATAGAGAAAGGAGATGGGAAGGAGCTCGATTGCGTCGACCAAAACCCGTGCTTTTCTCCTCATACCAATAACTTTTTTTTATCAACGACATCGACGTGCCAACGGGTCGAGTGTGTCAAGATACCAACAGAAGTCATTAGCGATAGTGAGAGGGATGGAGACAATCAAGTAGGATCTGAATCAACGCATCGACTGCAAGTACCATCAATCGCGCATTGGAGACGTACGTGCTCTAGAGCGGGATCGATAGGGATGCCAAGGGCGCTGTCTTTTATGACACGTACGCGTTCAATATCACGTTTACAAAGTCAAAGTTTCGACGATGAAGACGACGGAGACTTTTCCAGCGATGATGAAGGATACTCACCCGAATTGCATCACTATCACAAGTCTAAGACGGGGTCGTTGAATGACAGTCCAAGGCGTCGAGCAAGTCTCTCGAGCATGACTTTCTCTCGTCAGCGACTAAGCGTCAACATGAATCCGGCACTAACCAAGCGTTTGGAGGAAGCGAAAGATAAAGTAAATTACGGATTGACGTTTTTCCGATCACGTTCGAGGGTTTCTACGGTCACGAGTGAGGAAAGTTATATGGACAGTCCTGTTTGTCAAGATCTCAAGAGCGCCCCGGCTGGGACATATCGCGAACCCAGCATCTTTTCCAAAGAAGCAACCTCGACAAGTCTACTTAGTGCTGCCAGTGTGGTCACTGACAAGCAATTTCTTACCCGACAGTACCAATTGCGCCAAGGTGTTTTCAAGGCTGCTGGGCTTCTTAGTGCTGCGTCAGCTGAAGCCGCACATAAGCTAACGTCACGGGGCTACTGTGCTCCCCTTGGACGATCTAAACAAAAAGAAACCAGTGAGACCGAAGAAGAGGATTTGGAATCGTCATCGTGTCCAGATCACTGTGGCTCACTTGCAATCTAGAATCAAATAACACGTAGGAGTATAAATTGTGATTGTTGAATTAAATGTACGGACTTCGTGTGTGTGGGAGAATGTTCTACTCCTCGTCCTCCTCATCTTCTTCCTCTTCATCTGTTTCCTCACGCTGGACAACCGTAATTTCAACTTCATTCTCCAAGTCACAACCTGCGTAGCTATCGCAAATCACGTAAAGCTGAAACGTGTGTGCACCCATTTCTTCAGGGGCAGCAAACTGCAACGTCACGTCGGCCCGCGCACTAGCAAATGGCACGCGCTTAATGCTCAGCAGCGTATTCTTTTTCGAGTCGCCCAGCACCACCCACCAGTTTTCAGCTTTCTTCACAGGGTAGTAACACGCATTCACGAGGCCAAGCTCCTTTGACTCGTCTACCTCTTCATCCTCTTCGTCGGCCCCTTCGCGTTCAAGATGCACCTTGACGCTCACAGTTGAAGCCTGCGGTAGATTCTTGCCATCCTGCTGGATCTTCGTCTGCACAGTCACATCGGGGTAAGCATTACAGAACTTTGCGACAGCCGACATCTTTTGTGGGTCTAGAGTCAACAGCTTGCTTCGAGTATCATCTTCAAGACTCAGGATATCTACCGGTGTCTCAACTTCCTCTTCGATACCCAACTCTTGCAAGTTTGTGAGCATGTCCCGTGTGAAGAATGGAATCTGCAGCAGTGGTGAATCACTACTCCATTGGGCTTGGACAATCATCTGGGCAAGGTCCATGGCTGCAAGTGCAGGTTTCAGCCACCCATTCGAACTGATTACATCTACCATAGCGTGCAGGAGACGAACGGCATGATGCAAAATAAGGTCTAAATCCTGGCGCAACGCTGGGCTCAAACAATCATGTTGTTTGCTAAAGTGAACCTGTAACAGCACATTAGTTTTCACATGCGCCTGTCCATAGTCTCCACCAGCGGCCACGGGGAACTTGAGATGTTTAGCAAGACTTTCGAGCTTCCTGTCTTCGCCATACCGGCTCGGCAGGTCGCTAAACTCGGTAGCAGAGGACAAAATGGTCAAAAGTGCACGCACTTTCGAGTCCGCTTTGAGGCTACATGCGAATAGTTCAATCGTGGTATACTTGATGTAGTAGTACGCTGCAATCATGCCCAGATTCAGCGGTACTAGCCGTTCGTCGCCTTCATTTTCTTCATCTGCCTCTTCCTCAACAACTTGGATACAGCAAGACTCCTCGAGCGCATTGACCGTGGCTTCCACCAGTTCAGATAAATGATCAGACAAGTGGACGTTCGTGGCCCCCTGTAAATTATAGTAATTCGGATTTTTCATCAACCGGCGATACATGAATGTCCACGTGAGGTAATCCACTGCGTCCTGCTTGCTTTCAATGGTCTTTGTCACAATTTCCGCGTTGATATGGTCACTCAAAAAGTGCTCAAGTTGCGACTCGACGGGAAGGGGGTCATACAGGAACTGTGCGTAAAACTTTTTCTTGGAAACGTGGCAAAACAGCACGCACTTTACAGAAGGAAATACAGCATGATTCGCAAACTTTGTCATCCGAAACACGTCGGCAAGCTGGTAGTCCACATAACGATGCTCCCGACCGTCATAGAACTGTGCACCCATAATAACAACCATAAACGCCTTGATCTGAGCACTTGGCACCTCCCACGCCATCGACTGCGGAACTATCAAGACCTGAATCTTGCCGGTCGCAAATTGGTTCAACACATACTCGCGATTACGAGAAGTCATGGCATCTGCACAGTATCCCACGCCATTTTCCATCGTGTGTAGCAATGCAGCATCTTCTTCGGGCAAATCCACGTTATCGTTTGCTGAACGCACTACAAATTTATGCGGGTCGTTCTCCGCCAATGAAAAGGTAATTAAATCGATCGCACTCAACTGTGCTTGCTTGGCAGACGGCACAAACACTACGACCGGCTTCTTCTCGGCTTGATTGGCGATCGTGTTGAACAAAGGTTTGGCCATCGCAAGCATACGCGACGAAAAGTCATTAATCTCAAACCCTTGGACTCGAATCTCAAGCGGCTGCGGGCGTACATTGGGGTGGAAGTTGAAAATACCTTCCGGTGCACTAGCGCCAAGCCACTCGCCTACATCACGAGCATTCGCGATCGAGTTGCTCAACGCTACGATGCGCATGCGTCCACCTCGCTCTCCAGCTGCTTTCTTTTTGTTGTCCATGTCTGCGGCAATAAATCGCATTCGCGACATCACGACTTCAATCGTAGGACCATATTCCCCGCCACCCACAAAATGAGTTTCGTCTAAAAGCAACAAGCTGATATTCTGGATGCGCTTACGTTGCTTCCAGCGTCGAGAAAGCACATCCCACTGGGTTGGTGTTGCAATCAAAATGTTTGCACGAGAAAGTAGACGCAAATCTGCAGTGGAATCGCCGGTAAGCTCGACAACATTTTGCCGCCAAAAGCTCTCTTCGCCAAACTTGCCACTCCAATCCTTGTATTTCTCATGTCCCTTTGCCTCTTTCGGTGTTAAGTACACGATCATGTGCTCGCCAAACTCATCGCTCTTAAGGTCAGGCTGACCCAAAGAAAGCAGCGTCTTTATAATAGCAAGCTCTGCTAAGACACCTTTTCCACTTCCAGGAGGTGAACCAATGAAGAGATTGCTCTCCGATTCTACCAAGCGAGGCAAAACCTGCGTTTGAATCGGGTTAAAGCGCTTAAACGTCCATGGATTCAATGCTAGACGAGAGTGTGACACAGACTTGATAATAGCTTCCGCGATCTTTTTCTTGCCTCCTGCGAGCTTCAGCAGAATGTTATTCACGTAAAGTGGCTGGAGATCTAGCAACTCAGTTGGAGGTGCATTCTTTTGCGGCAGAATAAGTTTGTGAAATGACACCGGTAGGGAGCTTTCGCAGTGAATCCATTTGTCGGAAATCACCTTGATGTAGTATAGCGGTGCTAACGGTTCGAATAATGGCATTGTAAAACTCAGATAGGTCTCTTGAGAGGCAAAGCGACGCTTGATTAGCAGCCATTCGTGATGTAGAATCGTTTCGCCATCAACATCTTCTACAAAGACCCAAAAGCCTTCAGCATTGCCGTGTACTTCCCGCGTAAACTCGAAATCAGGTGTCACGACCAAATCCACTTTCAGCATCGACCGCGTAATCGGCTGCACGTGAGCCGAAAGCTCAAGTTTCGGGAACTGATGGATCATCTTGTACAGCTGCTTGCCCGAGTGTGGGTTATTAATGAGCTGACCAAGGTCAGCAGGTTCCAGATCGTTGTACTTTTCCCACGAGATATCTTTCTTTTCAATTCGTTTCAAAATTGTCTCGGATAGTCCAGAGCCAAATTGACGAAGAGGTGAGTGCGAGAGCCACATTCTTTTATCCACCATCTTGCAGAAACTAAGCATTCGCTCTGCCAGCGACGCCCACCCTCGAGTCAAGCAGATTTCGAACAGAGCCCGAAAAATACGTGCTGCTGATTGATGAATGTGTGCCATGTCGGCCAAAAGTGCAAACCCATCCAATTTCAGTCGCGAAATATAAGCTTGGAGCAAAACGTTCACTTTAGCTGAGCCATTTCCAGCTGCACTACTACCAGGAACGGAGGACATTAGCGATTCTTTCACCGGTACAGGGACACGTTCCAATAGCTTCACGAGTTCCAACTTTTCTTCAGATCGAACGATAACATACTTGAACTCATTTGAAAGCGAAAAGAGACGTAGAATCTCAATGTCCGACATGTGGGGTTTTAAGTACTCGTTGTATGTACTGATAGAGTCGTGTGCAATGTAATAATGACTAGCAACACGACCAAGCGCTGTCACTTGGAACAATCCCGAGCGTCGATCGTACTTAATCAAATTATGTTTCGCGAGGAGCGTGGCAGCCGAGTGGACCAAGTCGGTACGGTATTGCAGCAGTGTTGGGTCTGCTTTGCGGCTGGCAATCGAGATTCCGTATAATGTCGGGTTACGCAGCATGCGGATGAAAAGATACGTATACCCCAGCCATGTTGCTGCTTGTGCCACATTCTGGACACTCCCCACGACAATTTCCGCATTCAAATTATCCGCCAGTTTGGCCATTAATTGTGATTCCACTGGAAGCTGCTGGTTCATCAGGGACAAGTAATAAGTCAGTTGCGAGTGCTGTGTAATAATGATACCTTCGCCTCGCGTGTCGAACTGGACACGGCCTGCGCGACCCAGCATTTGCAAAATGTCGAGCGAGCTAAGCTCGCACCAATCTCCTTTCTCTGCGTTATAAATCTGCGTGCCTTTAATTATCACTGTATGGGCCGGCAGATTGACACCCCAAGCTAACGTGGAAGTACTGACCAGAACCTTCAAGTGACCGTCTGCAAATGCATTTTCCACCAACGTACGGTCTTGTCGCTTCATTCCAGCGTGGTGGATACCAAAACCGAATGGAAAAAGGTCCTTTAAATCATCATTGCGCTCAATCTTCTCGGCTTCTTGTATAAGCACTTCGCTTGAGGCAGATTTCGGCTTGATTAAACGGGAAAGTGTATCAGTGTATCGTTCTCTACGAATAAATCCCGCAATGCCTGCGCTGTGGAGGCCGTCTCCTTACGCGAATGGACAAAAATAAGGACTTGATTGTCCAGTTCTGCCTGTTCCAGCACTTTTTCGTAGCAAATTTCATTCATCAACGCAAAGCGCTTGACTGCCTTCTTCTCCATTATCCCAATGTACTGTTGCTGAAGAGGCACAGGACGGTAGCTAGCATCAAAGTAAAATAGTCCTTGCGCAGGGTTAACGCGAAGAAAAGCTGCTACATCCTCGTAGTTTGGCAGTGTGGCAGAAAGCCCGACCAGTCGAACCATCACTTGCGTGGCTTCAACATTGCGAATCGTACGGGCAACCAGAGCCTCCAACACGGGACCACGAGTGTCGTGAAGCAAGTGAATTTCATCAATGATCATTAAACGCACTAGTTGAGTATATGTGCGGTCATCGCCAGACTTTCGCGTGATAATATCCCACTTTTCTGGTGTCGTGACAATGATCTGGGTGTTGAATAGTTGTTCTCGAGACAAGTTTTGATCGCCAGACAACTCCCGCACCTGAATATTATAGGCACTCGATAGTCTGGCCGAAAGATTCAGCACCACTTCTTGTACTAGGGCTTTCATCGGAGCCACGTAGACAATCTTAAACGAGTTTAGATCAATTTCGCCAGTCTCGGGATCTCGCGCTTTCATGACTTCTTGCAATATTGTAAGCATGGCAACGTTCGTCTTACCCGCACCTGTAGGAGCACACAACAACAAATTCTCACTCGTCTTGAAAGCTGCGGCAAACATTTTCGACTGCACACGATTCAGTGACTCCATTCCGTTAAAAGCGCTTTGTGCCCACTTTGGCAGAGTCGAGATTTTGATGCGCGCTTTTTCTTCCGCAATAGCCATCTTGGTGCTGACGGCAGGAACGTGAACCTCTTCATACCCCTTTTTCTGAGCACGCCACGTGCCTTCTGGAAGGCGGCACTCGCGATTACTCATCAAGTGACCCCCTTCCTGAAAGGCGAGGGACTCAACATCCACGTAATGCAATGCTTTTTTCTTGGACGCGTCGCCTTTCTCCGGTAGAATGACATCGTTGCTCCCTGCTTCCATGTCGACATCATCGTCCGACTTCTCCCCACGACTTTGTGTGCGCTGTCGACTAGACTTGTGCTGTAACTTGCGCAACTTGTTTGCCTCGGCACGAGACGTCGTTTCCATCGCCCCAATCCGATCCTGCATCCACGAGTCGGCGGACGCTGTCGTACGCAGCTGGGCCAGCATAGCATTTCCTTCCCCGTCATCTAGCGTCTCATCCACAAGCATTTCCTCCTCAATTGTGCGTCGCTCGTCGTCGTTCTGAGCTTGTTTTAGTCTCGTGCAATAAAGTACCTTGGCTCGATTCTCCAGCAACAGTTTAATGAAATCAAACTTGTCGTAATCCAATAAGAGTACGAGTCTGTTTTCACAAGCACTAAGATCACTGCCCACTTCTTTGAGAATGCTCAAGATATCCTCTGCGAGCTTAGCACTGATTTCCGCGTCCTTATAGAACTTTGAGAGCTCCCGTTGAAGCCAAAATGCATCAATCGCATGAACATCCAGTCTGTACTTGGCATCACTATCGTCTTCATCCTCATAACCATCTTTCATCTTCATGGCCTCCCGTCCTGCCGCTGTCGTTTCCTTCGCCTCTTCCTCTTCATCATCTTCCTCCCTTATTTCATCCAAATCCGACTCTTCCTCTTCGTCTTCTTCATCAAACACCACCGCCACACCCATTTCCTTATCCACTTCTTCATCACTCTCTTTCATCCCTGCGTCTTCATGGTCTTCTTCGCCTTTTTTCTTTTCATTTTCTGGATAAAAGTCAGTAATCTTCTTCCCCGCCGCCACCACTTGACTAAACGTATGCGTCGATATGCTTTTTAATAGTTTCTGCACTTCTTTATACTTTTCGTCATCTCGGTACGTATCATTCTTTAGAATGGCCAGCACTTCCTCTGCTGCGCCTGCCAATATCTCCCCTGGCTGTGCTCCCAGTTGTTGGGCCACGACATTCAAAATGTGCTCATAAGCTTCTTGACTTGCAGTGTTTCGAGGTTTATAGGCAGCTGACTCAAAGGCTGTACTCTCTTTTAGGATATTACTTTTACCACCCGCGAGACCACCCGTGGCCGTAAAGACTACGCCGTCTCCTCCAGCGGCCACTTCGTCGTCACCGCGTCGCTTCTTCTTTTTGTTTTTTGTATAATACTCTGCCTCTTCCTTATTGTTCGATCCATGACGCTTGCGGCTGCTCTGCGGCGTCGCTTTCTGCGCGCGGTCACCCATGCGGTAATTGATCTTGCCAGCTAAAGACTCCACTTCACCCGTAGGTTCATCAGGTCGTCGTCTTGATTCACTATCTGCCTGTAAAACCAAGTTAGAGTTCTGCTGGTACGCATACTGCCGAGAGCGAGCCACTTCTTCCGCCATGATTCAGAGTGATGGTCAATTAAGCTTTGGATGGGCTGTAATACTTATTACGTACAACAGTAGTACTTACTATTTCAGTCAGGGATGCTCTAATATTTCTATAAAGTCTACGATAGTAGGATAATAGTAGGATAGTAGCAGACTAATATATGGATAGTACTATTAGTACTGAGCACTAATTGCACTCTAATAGTACTACTACACTTGATCTTTCGGGCTGGTGAAACGTTTGAATAAAACCTGAATAAAACCTAAATATAACCTTAGATTGCGCAGTATCCACAGCCCACACGTTAAGGGAAAAGTTCACCTCTGTTTGAGTCACCTCGGTTAGAGACTCCTAACCGAAGGGCCAACCACGTTAGAGAAGACACACCCACCTTTAAAAAAAGGGAAATGGGTGAACAAAAACATTGTGATTCATTCTGGTTGAAAGCGCCTGTATAATTTTAGGATCTGTTGACTCTGCCGACCTCCTCGGGGTCAGTTGAGCCAACGACCACCACCTGACCAATCAGATGCCCCCATTTTTTAACCGAGCTGTTCCAGAACAGAGGTGAACTTTGCCCTAAGGCAAGCATGACTCAATCTTTAAAAAAAATCCAATTTTACGAGAATTCTATCTGGTTATTGCTTTCTGTGTTATTGGCTATATTTGGCGTTCGGGACTCAACAAAAAGTGGCGATAAGATGTTGTTGTTCAATCGCAGTCTATTTAGTACTTAACTATTAGCTACAATAAATTCTCTTAGTGCTAGATCTAAACCCACATCCGTCTCTGATAAACTATCCACCCGGTGAACAGGTAGTGTTTCCTTGTGTTCATCACTTGACCGATCCTGGTAAATTTCTTGCAAACACTCTATACCAATTAGCATTCGTATCCCGCGCAGTCTGGTCGCTGTTCTGCTCCGTTCATAATACGCCACTGCCAACAATTGCTTCATAGTTTTATACCAAATCCACTGTAATTGCTCACGTGCACTGCGATAAATCCCTTTATGCACGTTTTCATTCCGCACAAACCACAACCACGTAATTCCAAGCGAACATATCCCTTTCCACACGCGAGCAAGCGCTTCCTTGCACTCCTCAGCTCTGTTGCCGCACCTCATCCGCAAGCAATTCATCATAGCCTCCGAAATTTCCGGTGGTTTACGAGAAGCGACGTTTCTTCTGTATTGATCCAGCTCAGCGTTCACGACACTGCGCCCGTTCCAACATGTTAATAGCCGGGCCCACAATTGTTTGGCCCGGCTGCACCCCCACACGATATGTGTGACCCCTTTCCCAGGTGTATGACACTGATCGTCCAGTGCACACCCTCCTTGTGTGTAATATCCATCGTAATAGACATTTAATTGGAACGTAGCCGCTCGATAAATGCTCCACAATTGATAGTCCGATAGCATGTGTTCATGCTTCCACAGCTCTGCTGGTGTCTGCTCCTGCATATTCCGATTCCATTCTGACTTCTCTCGCATGCGTTCCCATCGGTCCCGTACTCTTGGAAGTGCGCTCGTTAGTGCCTGATAATAGTAACTCCTAAAGGAACGTCTGATCCAGCCTTTCACTGAGCGCATGTTTACCCCTTCTCTGATCGTCCAGGGATAATTGTGCAGGCTTGGATGTGCTGCAAAAACCAGGCCCTTCCTCTGTATCAAATCAATCTCCGCAGTGGCCTCGTTAGTGTTGCGTTTTATCCATGCATTGCCGTTTGGTTCGTCCCAGTAGATGCCATCATCCCGCTGACGCAACGTCCACCTTTGCCCAGTTGCAGAACATGTTCCTGTTACTTCTCTTGTTGTGTCTAACTTCCACGCCACCGATTTCCACTGATCGTTAGTGTTTAGGAGTGTCGGTCGTCCCGCCTCCCCAATTTCTGCGCCAATCTCTACCCTCGGTGAACACAGGATTATGCTTGCCAGCCAACGCCCTACTTTCTTTCGCGAGTGACTTGTCAGATCCGATCCTTGCACTACCCAGTGATACGTAGACCTTCCGACTCTTCTGATGTGCAGGTCTCTTAGTGTAGTCTCAGGCAGTTTCGCGAATTTTGCCGGCACCAGTACCTCCGCTGTTTCGTCTCTAATCCAGGGGTTGTTACACCACAAAAAGGTCCCCCAGAAAGCTTTAAGCGCTTGTCTTCCATACCCATGCCATTCAATATCTTCTAGATCCACTTGTACTTGGACTTGTTCACCTCTTTGCAGAATTTCCTTCGGACTGACTGGCTGTGTGACACATTTCGTTTGTAACACGCCTGAATTAACTGTCACGTACCTTTCGATCAGTGTTACTTCGTCAGGCGAAGGCCCTAACGCCCTTGAGAGGTGGAAAAGCACCGGCGGCACCTTCTGCCCCTTTCCTGTCTTCTTCCTCCTTCCAGTCGTCCTACAAGGAGACACCCATACATTAGTATGATCCGGTTTAACCAAATGACACCAGTTACGCCACGCTTGCGTATATCTGTCATTCGGCTCGAGTAGCCACATCGTTGCCTCCTTTACTGCTAACGTGTGGATGGCGACTGGGATCGAAATCAGCCCTAAACCGCCGGCATGTCGAGGTATGAACAACAGGTGTGGCGACATCTTGTGACGTCCCGGTTCGCATGTTGTCTTGTTGCTCCAAATAAACTTCTTCTGCAAATGGATAAGCTCCTTATACGTCTGCTGATCCGGCTCAAACACTTTTGCAGTAAAGAGGATAGCTGGCATCGCGATCGAGTTGAAAAGGGTGACATGTTCCATCACCGACGTTCCGCACTTCGTAGCTGTTAGTAACCTCCGTTGTACCGCCCGTATCCGCTCAGCCCAGTTAGCGTCCGCCATGTTATGCTTACCCACTTGATATCCCAGGTACCTCACTGTGTCGTTCTCTTTTATCACTGGAATCCCCCACTTATCCAACCGTGCCGTTGCCTGTCCCAACGGGAGAATATGACTTTTTGCAGGTTGCATTGTCAAACCGGATAATTTTCCGAAACGCTCCAACAGTGTTAAAGCCTCTTCAACTTGATCCTCTTTTGTGAAAAAAATCGTGGAATCGTCCACAAATGCTGAAAAGGTGTGTGCCCGGTGCGAACTGTCTCCTCTAATCGTGACTCCTTGTAGCCCTTTGTGTTGTTCAATCACCATTCCCAGGGGTTCCACAGCCAATATAAACAACAAGGGTGCCAATGGACACCCTTGACGAATACCCGAAATTACCGGGAACGGCTTCGATAGTTGTCCATTCACTAAGAATCTCGCCGAAGTACCTTGGTGCAATGCCTTCATAAGTGCTATGAAACGCTCCGAAAACCCAAAACATCTCAAAGTCGCCAACAGATAGTACCTATCCACTGTATCGTAGGCTTTCGCAAAATCCACTAGCAAAATACCACCGTAATCACTTGACTTCGTCTGATCTGGATCCGCCTGCTGCTCCTGTAAGATATGCATCATCATCACGACTGCACGATCCATCCGTCGACCATGTACGAATCCTTGCTGTGAGTCGCCTACTAACCGCCATAGAAACGCTTGTAACCGCGACGCTAAGATCTTCGCAAATATCTTGTAACTCGTCTGTAACAGAGATATGGGTCGATAATCCATTGCGTTAGTTGACTCACCCTTTTTCTTGAGCGGAATGATCACAGCTTCCAAAAAAGAGTCAGGCGGTGGTGCCCCTTTCAGTACATCATTGAAAACTAGTAGCAAATCCGGCATGAGTTCCTCTGTGAAGTCCTTGAAGAAGTCGTTGTTCAGCCCGTCGGGTCCAGCAGCCTTCCTTCTTCCCAGAGGAGACTCGCCGACGCGACCAATCCCTTACTAGCTCCTGGATCTTCTGAGTTACCTCCTTGTCCTGGATTTTCCTATGGACTGCTCCGAATATTTGCTGCCATGTACATGCAAATTTGTCTGGTATCGACATGTCTTGTGCGTGCGTAACTGACTGATCCTGCAGAACTATCTCCTCCACTCGTTGATCCCGCTCCCACGTCGCTGTACGCTGATACAGCCATCGTAGATTCTCGTTAGACCGACAAAAACGCCGTGCAATCCTTACCTGATTACATCTGGTAACTTCGTGTTCCGTGATCTGCAAAATTTGATCCCGACTTGTTACTCGACCATAAAGTGCCTGTTCCAGATGTTTCGCGTGTCGTCTCCTCCGTTGCGCCACTCTCGACCGAACTCGTACTATAGCCGCTACCCAGGAATCCTTGACTGAGTCCCACCCGGCTGCTCCGGCTGAATCCCTTACATCCCCGTTCTCCATTAGCTCCTTTATTTCTTGTTGCACTCGTAATCCCCCAGCTCCACGGATCGGGTATTGCAGTCGAAAATGGTGGCTTCTTGTTCGGTGTTTCCTGCTTCGGGGTTGACGTACCTGAAACTCGACTTGATCGTGATCCGACGGTACGCCGGGCCTACTAGTACTGACTCTATTAACCCACTCGAATTTCCTTTCCGAAACGTAGAATCTGTCTATTCGGCTTGCTGATTCTCCACGCCAGAATGTGTAGTCAGGACCAATCTCCCTATTGTCAGTATGCACCGCCGTAAACTGTACCAAAGCCGTGTCCTGCATCTTCCACCTGCGGATGACAACTCAGATGTGTTGATAGTTGAGGCACGAGTGAAGGCGGAGTTAGGGACGTATAGTATGACCTTGGCTCAATCGGAAGGACCGCTACAACCATTCCCGTGGGAGGCAGAGCCAGAGGTAACAGTTCAGGAGGGAAACCTAAATGATACACTACTGGCGATGGGGCTACAACAAGTGAGGACACCAGCGACCGGGAATTGCCAAGCGTACAGTGTCGTGCAGGCACTTTTTAACTCCTCCCTTGAAGACAGCCCTAACATTTTAGAACAGGCAACGGCGTGTATTAAAAAAGGAGGAGCAGCGAGGGGTTTGTCAGACTTTAAGGCGAAGTTTCCGGCTGGGGTACGCAAGCAGACGTTACGCAGTCTAGGCAGGGGATATGACAAAATGGCAGCTAAACAATCGGAGGTGGAGTTTAAGCAGTATCTGCAGGATTATGGCAACAGTCCGTCCGAGTTGGAAGCGACGGTAAGTAGTCAGAATTGGGGTAGTAACGATACCCTAATTTGCCTAGGTACGCTCCTTCAAAGACACATTTATGTGATCAGCATGGATGTGGTGAGTGGCAAGCCTGGGGTCATTCACTTTTCGCCAGAAATCAGGGTGCATCAAAGGCGTAAAATAGCCACATGTGGCGAAGTCCCCATGTCCTTAGGACAATGCATCAAGGAAGTGATCACGATGAAAAACGCGGTAAAGGAAGGTAAACGTAAGTTACCCCTGGTACTACATTTTGAGAACATTCACTACCAGGCCTATGTACACGGATGGAGGTCAACTGAAGGAACGAATACGGAGGCACCAGTACAGCAGGACGTGGTAATGTATGAAGCAGGAGGAGGAGGAGGATCAAATAAGCGGATGCGAGGAGAGGAAGAAGCGACTGACCAAAAGGGGCAATTGGTAAGCGTCCCCACGGATTGGTCGCCAGGAAATGTGATTCGTGTGCAAGTGGAACAGTTACTAAAGGAAGAGGACGCACGGCACCATGGGTTAATACAGTTTCTGGTGGAAACTGCCATGTATTTGCCGGAACATAGGCAAGGAGAACTACTACAAGCAGACATGGCGCAAGAGTCGGTTTGCAAACTACTGGCACAAAGATATAATATCCCAGCGGGGATTCTACAAGAGTGGTATAACACCACACAAGGAATGTTGGCGTTAACAGACCAGTCGGAACACAGACATGAGGAGGAGTCACCAGGTTCAGGACGGCTACAACTGAACGATAACAAGGATAACGAGCAAATCACAGATGTAGAGCAGCAGCGGTCGCGGAAAAAGCGCGCAGTAGACGAACCTTTCCAGTCTTCCAGGGAAGAAGTGACAGCAGGCACAGAGTTGGTGCAGAGGGATCAATTTGCAGCAGGACGCGTGGAGAACATGGACACAGAACCTACCAGGGGAACAGAGTCCCTAGCGGAGCAAGTGTGGAACGCGATGGGGCAGGTATGGCCACATCAGCAGGTGGCACCATTTCCGACAGTTAATGCGTCGACAGATGTGTGGTTGAAGGCCGCGAGGAAGGACAGCCTGGCGCTAGCACAACTATTGGAATACAGTGACAAACCGCACATCATAATCCGGAAAATTAGCAACGAAGTGATTACCGAAATAGCGAAAGAATGGAGACGTCAATTTTGGGAGGAGCTGATCACCTTGGGAACCTCGACCGGAGCTCAGTCAGAAGTTGAGAATTTCCTGAAGGACTGGGCGCAGTGTGTGAGTATACTAGTGGAAGAAAAACAACGAGAAGTGTTGCGAGCAAGTAGCCACCGTTGGAAGACCCTAAAGGAGCTCAATTATGGCAACAATCCGATGTGGCAGTTATGTGGACCACATAGGCACCGAAAATTTGCTCTCACGGCTTTGTGCGCTTTTGTTTACAGCGAACAACTCGCAGCACTTATTGGAGAAGCAGCTCTCCCGAAGGATCCAATCTGGGTGAAGATCAGACGTTACCAGACGGCCCGCGTACGAATATCGGGTTTTAGCGTGATAGCAAAACGGCTGGAGGAAGACAACAGTTCTGCATGGATGGACATGACAGATTATTTCATAACAACACTAACTAACGTTTCTCTGAACGACAGGGAACCAGAATACGTTGACATGGAACAGACTAACCAAGTCCAGCAAAGCGGTGCTCAAGCGCCTCATTGCTACTAAGGGCAAGACACGCGGTAACAAGGAAGAGGAGGACATAGCAGCCCTACTTAAAGAAATGGATCGGTACAGCAGAATAACAGTAGAGAAGCCAGCAATGAGGGAAGAGATTCAAGACAGGACTGAAGGGGGTGTCGAGGAGTCGGCATTTCGAGTGATCACGCAGAATGTGCGAGGTTTTTCAGTTGGTACAAGGCTGGCATGGCTACAAACGTGGAGAAACTTACCGGTACGAGCACGTCCCGTCTGTATCCTGATTCAAGAAACGCACATCACTAGTAGAAAGGAGGCGGCGGACTTAACGGCGCAATGGGAACGTATGTGGAATCATACGGATGTCACTTACCGATTGGCTTTGTGGAGTGTAGCGCAGAAAAAGACAGGAGGCGTAGGAATATTACTAACACCGAGACGAGGATGGACACCACGACCGTGGCGGATAGGCGGCTGGTCAGAGCGGATCATTGCGGTGGAGGTAAACGACTGGAAGTTTGTAAACATATATGCGCCGTCGGCAAGCGAGAAGGAAAGGGCGCATTTTTACAAGGGTTTGGAGACGTGGAACTTACAGCAGTATCCTAATGTTCTTCTCGGGGGTGACTTCAATTGTGTTGAATCCCCACCGTTAGATAGAACGGGGCCTGTGCGGAGAAGAACAACTGAATGTCCAGAACTGACACGACTCCTGTTGGCGTCGTTGCGCTCCCACTGTGCCACGATTTTTATCCTTGGGTACCGCCACATTTTTGATTTTTACCGGTTTCGGTTCCGGTACCGGTTCAGTTTTTATGGTTTTGTCATTCGGTCCACTTGCACTATCCTCTTTTGAGACCACCTCCTTTCGCTTACTCTTACCGTTAGTTTGTGCCTCTACCGTTGCCGTCGCATGTAACGGTTGGTTCTGCTTACCTTTTCCCATCTCACTGTTTTCCTGTTGCCTCACTCGAGAAGATGTCCCATTTCTTCTTTTAGTGACCACCATCCATTCGTTCTCACCTGATCCTGTTTCTGCTGACTCGTGACCCATTGCTGGGGAAGGGCCCTCCTGATCGGTCTTCGCAGTCGCGGGGGCCGGTATTGTGTCCTGTTGCGTATGTGCATCCGTTTGTATCGGCTGTTTATCCTTCAAGATGCTGGCCGACTGGTTTTCCTGGTCTTTTAACCTCCGTTTGCTCAACAGCGCATCCTGTTCGTCACAATGCTCCCGAACTTCCTTGATTAACGTCTCCATACTGTCAAAAATGGGGTCTGGCGTGTCGATGAGTTCCGCTTCTTCCACCGAAATCGCGAGACAGTGCTCTTCCTGTAAACTTTTCTGTGCAATCGTACAACTCCTGATTTGATGTCCCG
>MIQA02001670.1:0-17426 GCA_001887855.2 Sclerospora graminicola | reverse complement strand
GACTGGGTAGCTAGTCCGGTCTCTGTCTCCCTCAAGACATTGATCGTCTCGACGGTCTCGTCCACGCGATCAGATGCGCTCGTCTGATCGATTGCCTGTTTGTCGACACAGTGATTGCTATCACTCGTGCGCAAGGCTTCTCCATCATGGTGGTCACTGCCAACCATATAATCTTTATAAGGTAAAGTCGTTTCAAACGGCTTACTATGTCCAAAGCTTCCTCCGAGGACTTGCTATAGAGGACGGTGATGAGTCGGGCCGCATGGTTCGCATCATCTCCACAACGGTGGTCCACGCTACGTTGTGGAAATGAGGGAAAGCCTCCCTCACTAAGTCTTACGCGAGCTGACGCTCGCGTTCGCGATCGCGATCACTGACCGTCGACATGTCGGTCGAGCGGCTCATAAACCCTCGTTTTGCTGGTTAAGTAGCGGAACGGAACAGTGGTCGTTAAGACGGACCACTAAGTGCTACCAGGTATAACAGGCTAGCTGTTACAAGCTTACACAGTATAAATTGCAAGTGAGGAAGCGTGCAATTTATACAAATTTAAGTAAAATTTAAACTTTGGTATGGACTATTTAGCTGGTTAAATAGTCCCTTAATTATAGATGTTGATATATAATCAAGACGCGTGGCTGCAAGACGGTAAGTTTAAGAGTGAATATATTATGAGTGGTTTAGAGTTTATTACTATAATTAAATCTAAACTCATCATACAAACATGTAATATAAACTGATCTAATAGTACTCTTACTATTAGATCTCCTCTTGGATTCGGTATTTACATCCGAATCGGATTTATTTGTTGATTATAATAACTTATAATCCAATATTGATATTTCAGATCGCAAGACTGAAAATGATATTTCAACTTAAATATCACTTATGTAATGGCACCCCATTACATGGACGATCTATTGGTGACTGGGTCAAATATCGCTAGTGGATGAATTTTTTGAAAGCATGAAAATTATGGTATTAAAGGACCTTGGAAATGCCACGAAATTCCTGGGAATGAGAGTAAAAAGAAGTTCTAGATGCAAATATTTGCTGGATCAGGAATTAACGATTGGAGAAATGTTGGAGAAACATGGATTGAGCGAGGTAAACGCAGTAAAGACGCCAATCTCAGAGCATGAAATGCATGATGGGCTAAATGAGTCACTTCCGATGAGATCTCGGGAAAATTCGCCCGCTGTGAAAAAATTTCAGTCCCTAGTGGGTAGTTTGCTATGGATATCGCGGGTCTCAAGACCGGACATATCATTTGCTGTGCATCGTGTTACACGGCACACGCACGTACCTACTCTTGCAGACTATAAGGTGGCGAAGCGTGTAACAGGCTAGCTATTACAGGCTTACACAGTATTAATTGCAAATGAGGAAGCGTGCAATTGGTTAGGGACAAATTACATTTGTTCCTCAATAGTTTAAGTAGGATTAAACTTTAGTATGGGCTATAACTAAGACGCGTGGCTGCAAGACGGTAGATTTAAGAGTGACTATATTATGAGCGGTTTAGAGCTAATTACTATAACTAATCATACAAACATGTTGTATAAAACTGATCTAATGGTACTCTTACTATTTGATCCCCTCTTGGATTCGGTATTTACATCCGAATCGGATTTCCTTGTGGATTATGATAACTTATAATCCAATATTCATATTACAGATCGCAAGACAGAAAATGAACTGTGATATTTCAACTTAACATCACTTATGTAATGGTGCCCCATTACAAAGCGCATTGCGAGGTACCTAAAAGGTACAAAGCATTTGAAATCAAAATTTGAAGTCAGAAGATATGGAGAAATTGTCACTGGAAATTGTGAGTTATAGCGACGCGGATTTTGCCGCTGATCGCGAAGATCGTAAGAGCATCAGCGCTAATGCCATTTTCGTCAATAGAATTATAGCTAGGTGGAGTTGTAAAAACAAGGAACAGTAGCCTTGTCTACTATAGAAGCTGAGTTTGCAGCTGCTGCGGTAGGAGGAAGAGAGGCGCTCAGATTGTGAGAGCTTTTTGAGGAAATTGGGGTTTAATCAAAAGCACCAATTATCCTGACGATAACCAGGCTGCTATAAAGCAGATGCAGCGCGAGGCAAGTGCGGCCAGCGCGAAACATGTCGATGTCGAAGTGAAGTATTTAAAGGTTTTTACGAAAAAGGAGTGGTCAAGCCGAAGCATGTTGCAAATGAAGACACGATGCTGATCTGTTGACTAAGACGCTACATGCGCCAATGGTTGTTCAGTGGTCTGAAATATGTTGTCTATTGATTTACGATGGATTTCCGGAATACGGATGTGCATGCATATTGGAAATCTAATTTCGTGTACATTGATGAGGAACCCCGGCAATCTCGGAAGGAGTGTTGGAATTTGGATGTGATTTACGATGAAAAACACAGTCGAAATTTAAATTACGGATGTTCGATTTATATACAAGTTTCAGGCTAAGAAGTTTTAGGTTAATATTTTTATACATTACATAATACACTTTTCATTTAAATTTGAAGTCAACAGTTCCTCGCTATACTGGTATAACAGACCCGTATACCTCACGTTCGCATACACTACTGAGGTCACTGGTGAGCATAAGTAGCACGCAATACTTCATACTAGATTAACTTACTGATCACGACCAATGTGATGGTCGTGACGATCGGTTTGACAGCATGATTGTTGATCGCGATATGGAAATGGATGAGCATAGTGCCCTCTCCTGTTGTTGGTCGCCTGGGCAACCCGTGCAGGAAGGAATTTCTGAGATCGACTACACCACAGTACTTTCCCTCAGCGAACTCGAAGTAGAATTCGAAGCGACTTGTACTAGGGGAAAACGATCTCAGCAACATAGTCGGCCACAAGATTGGCGAGCTCATCTGACTGAGAGTCATCTGATTCGATGCCAGTGGCGCTATCATCGTTTCCAATATGTACATGCCGACATCGTCGGTGAGTCCGACGACGCGCTGCTTGCCAAAGCCGCTTGACACAGCCCCTCCGTGTTCGCTGCCTAATTGTCGACAAGAAGACTGACTGGATTCCGTCCGCTGGATGCCACATATTGCTTGAGTATACGTAAATAGCTCCCCATGATCTTGGCAGGAGTCACTTCCCTGCACCCTAAATATACAAGGAAACACAGTTACTGCTTTCATGTGCTTTGCAATTCCACGTCAATATTTAGGTTCAAATGTGAAGTACCAACGCAAATATGTCAGTAGATTCATAGGGTAGTGGAAGCGCCGTGTTAGTTTTTGTTTATGTAGAGGCATCTTTGCAGTTGCAGCGGTAAGTAGTCTCTGCATTGAAAGTATCCGTCACTTGAGCGAGTGGCGGGCTGATTTTTAGCATATCGTTTGGCAGGGTATCTATGTAAGCGATGCTGACCTAGCAGATGAAGCATCACATGGGACATTCAATACCGACATAAGAAAGCTTCGCGTGGACAATAAGATATTTCGCGAAGATTTACACAATGCGGGTTTGAGATGAGCACGATGTGTCGATGAATGACGTCACTATGTTATAGGATAAACTCAAAACGAATAAAGTAGTGTTCGAGAACTTTCTCAACACGTAATCATAAAAAAACACGTCTTGTACTACACCTGCAACAAATAACTTAACGCTACGATAAACTTACACCCCCAAGCTCAGAAGTGTTGAGCGCTTAACGCCGCGATCTGCGATCCATAAGAAATCGAGTGGCTGCCAATGAGGGCAATATTTGGCTGCTATTTAATTTTAACAGTAAACTGGTTGCTGAAAGTACGACTAGATATTCATCGTCTTTGGTGTTAGAACCTTTAATATTCATTGTCGCATAATATGCGAAATTGAAGGTTTCGACTTTAGGTACGTTCTGGAATCTCGTAGGCCTCCCTCCCCCCAACCAAAACTGCGTGCCACTTTTGTTTCGACGGCTACGCGTTAGAAGCTTCAATTCCAAGGACGTCTTTTCCTTTCTTGAAATCTTAAATATGTCGGTAATCGGTATAGACTTTGGCAACGTAGATTGCGTCATCGGCCAGGCCAAGCGTGGCGGCATTGATATCATCCTGAACGAAAACTCGAACAGAAAGAATCCGAATATGGTCTGCGTTCAGGGCAAGCAGCGCTTCATCGGCGAGGCAGCTGTTAGTATGGCACGCATGCACTTCAAGAGCACGGCAACGGATATTAAGCGTCTGATTGGCCGCAAGTATAAGCACCCAGAAGTGCAACAGGAGATTGCACAGCTTGCCTTCAAGTGCGTGGAACTAGCGAGCGGCGATGTAGGCATCGTGCTTAACTACAATGATGAGCCCGTGACCTTTTCATGCGAACAGGTTGTGGCCATGATCTTAAACAAGATGCAAAGTATCGCCGCTGCTGCCAATGAGGGTGTTAACCCCGCCTATTGCGTGCTATCTTGTCCCGGTTTCTACACAGACGTGCAGCGCCGTGCCCTGCTGAATGCCGCCAAGATCGCCGGGCTTAATTGTCTGCGCCTCATTAATGAGCACACGGCCATCGCTCTAGCGTATGGAATCTACAAGTCGGCGCGCAAACTTTTTCACGAGACGGAGCCCCAGCACGTAATGTTTATTGATTTGGGTCATGCAAGCTACACTGTCTCCATCGTTGCCTTCGTGCAAGGTCGCCTCACGGTCAAGTCAGCCGCCTTCGATCGCTTCCTTGGGGGACGTGACTTTGATATGGTCATTGCCAAGGACGTGGCCGCCAAATTTGCCGAAAAGTACAAGATCAACCCACTTGACAACCCTAAGTCGCGCATCAAGTTGCTTTCGGCTTGTGAGAAGGCCAAGAAAAATTTGAGCCCTCACGGCGTCTCAGCTACGCAGCTGAATATTGAGTGTTTGGCGGACGACAAGGACTACAACTCACAGTTGACGCTAGAGGAGTTTGAGGAGCTTATTTCTCCACTCTTAGGACGTCTTGATGGTCCCATCGAGCGTGCGCTGTCCGATGCTGGCGTTGAAAAGTCTCAGCTAACTAATGTAGAGATTGTGGGTGGAGGCACCCGTGTGGCTAGCGTAAAGCGCCACCTTGCAAATGTGCTAGGATTGGACAAAGAACAGCAGAACTATGGTCTGAGCACGACTTTGAACGCTGATGAGTCGGTAGCTCGTGGTTGTGCTCTGAACTGTGCTATTTTGTCGCCTGTGTTCAAGGTGAAGGAATTTAGTGTCACGGACCGTGTGCATCTACCCGTACGTGTGTCATGGGATGGCAATGGGTCTGCAGCTTCGGAAAACGTTGAGGACGATGAGGACGTGAACATGGAGACCCCCGCCTCAGAAGACAGTTCGCTATTGATCTTTACCCGCAAGGATGAATATCCGAAGACTAAGCGCATTACCTTCCGTCGTGACAAGGCTTTCACGGTTGATGCTGCGTACGACGAGTCGGCTAAAGCTTATCTACCGCCTGACTACGTGTTGGACATTGGCAAGTGGACAATCTCGGGTATGCCTGCACAGGAAGCTGGGGAAGAAATTCCAAGGATTCGTGTAAACGTGCAGCAAGATATGAATGGCCTATTTTCTGTGGCTTCTTCCCAAATGATGCAGGAAATAAAAGAGGAGCAGAAGGCTGCTGGAACTAAGGGTGAGGAGCAGAAGGAGGGTGAAGAGAAGAAGGAGGATAAACCCGCCGAGCCGAAGAAGAAGCGTTTCCGCAAGATCGAGCTCAATGTTCAATCGCAGGTTGCTGGTCTATCGACTGCTGATGTGGCCTCAGCCACCGAGCAAGAGCTGAAAATGGCGCAACAAGATCGTGTGATTGAGGAGACTTTTAACAAACGTAATGAGCTTGAGAGCTTCGTGTACGAAATGCGCAATCAGATTACGGATAAACTGGCTAGTTTTATCACCAGTGATGAGAAGAGCAGTCTCGAGACGAAGTTAGTGGAGACTGAGGACTGGCTGTACACGGACGAAGGGTTTGACAGCACCAAATCGGTGTATCAGCACAAGCTGGACGACATGCGCAAGCTGTCTTCACCCGTAGAATTCCGTATGACGGAGAGTACGGAGCGTGGTGTTGCCCAGGCTGAGTTGACGAATGTGCTGGAAGAGTACAAGCGCATGGTGAACTCAGGCGACGATGCATACTCGCACTGGACTGAGGATGAAAAGACGAAGCTCCGTGAAACTTGCGTTGAAGCCGAGACGTGGCTATTTGACGGTCTTGCGAAGCAAGCGGATTTAAAACTGACTGATACTCCAGTGCTCACGTCGGCTTCCATTCGTAGCAAGATTGTGGCCGTACGTGCGGTGGCACTTCCAATTACTACTAAGCCGAAGCCGCTGCCAAAGGTGGAGACGCCGCCTGCTCCCGAGTCAACCGAGGCTTCCGCAGGCGATGAGAAGGATGGAGCTGAGAAGATGGACTTGGACTAATTCGCTTAGTTTTGGGAGCAGAAATGGGCACTTTGCCTCTAACGAACGCTGCTCGCAGCCTATGGACTCCAAATTCAGCGCGTAATTAGGCATTCGAATAAGCAAGCAGCGTTTGTACCATCTTAACAAAAACGTTTTCGTTGGTATCGTACATAGTTGGTGTCTCTTAAATACGAAAAATTGGAAGCTTGTAACGCTTAAGACCATGACCAGGTTCGCTGCCTGTCATGTCGCGCCCATGAGGGCGTGACGTCAATCAGATGGAGCGCTAAATTGATATTCTGTTGTATTGTTTCTATTTGTTGCCTACAGCACAGGAGAAAACGAGTATAAGCGCGTGCAGGAGGACGAGGAAGAATTCCAGAAAGGTCCGCTGTCTGTACTCATGCACAGCGTTAAGAATAATTCACAGGTACTCATCAACGTGCGAAACAACCACAAGCTGCTCGCCCGCGTCAAGGCTTTCGATCGCCACTGCAACATGGTGCTAGAAAATGTCAAGGAGATGTGGACTGAGGTGCCCAAGTCGGGCAAGGGTAAGAAGGCGGCCAAGCCCGTCAATAAGGACCGCTTTGTCAGCAAAATGTTTTTGCGTGGAGACTCAGTCATTCTAGTGCTTCGAAACCCGCACGCTTAGGATGGCCTCCAATTGCAGCTGAAATTAGTCGGAATAGACGTATAACATTCAGCTTTGTCTTTGCTCGCAGATGGTGAATAATTTTGGTTGGTTTCTCTTCCATCGTCTCTGCTCAGGGAAGACATGTGCATCTACATTTTCTTTTTTGAACTCGTCAAAAAAAGTCAGATAAAAGGTAATGTCTCCGTTGCTCGAGCTGCCGGCGGAACTGCTGGAGCTAAAAGTGTGTCAGTATCTCGATTCAAGTGCCATTTCTCAGCTAAGCCTCGTTAATCGCCAGTTGCTACGCAATATCACGCAGTGTTCTGAGCTCTGGGCGATACTTGTGACCCGTTGCTTTGGCTACGTGAGTAAAGCGCCGCCAATATTAACCTCTAGAAGCAGACACACCAGCGAGCAACCTGCTCAGGAAGACGTCTGTTGGAGAAATATATTTGTGGCAGCTAGACAGGATCTTCCTACTCTCATTCGTGCGAATTTACAAGAAAGCGATGTACTTAACATTTACTACGAGACAAACTCCATGATGCCTCTGCAACCTCATGAAGTTCAGATCCGGCAAGAGATTGTGCTCACGCAGGGACTGCGACGTATTCCGACCAGCCTAAAGCTTATTCAGCTTTACGCTGAAGTTATTCGACGTGATCACCTCGTGTAAATAGATGTGCGTTGTACTTCTTACTACTAAACTGCAGCTTAAACAATTGATTCAGAGTTTACTCATACCGCATCGATCGATTAAACACACTTCAGTTCAATGTTATCAATTCTGTACGCCACAATTTCCCCACTAGCTTCTTGTCGCCTTCGTCGAGCGCGTGCTTATCTGCAATCTACCGCAAATCGTCTTGTGAGCCGAGTATTAAACCCTACTCGTGCTGTACGGAGCGCGTGTGTTAAAATAGCCCGTAATCGCGCTTTTCCGTGTATTTTTGCCTAGGTGATCAAACTATCCTGATGTAAAAGGGACCAACAAGAGCGATGCTCTGGCTTGGATCACCGCGTACATTTCACCATTTGAGCCTGGGGTCTCAAACCACCGATGATGGTGTAAGGAGAGGTTTGGGCTGGTGCATCACTTGCTTCTTGACCAGATTCGCCAGGTCAAGTTCCCTGCTGGATTCGACTGCATGTGCAACCCCACTCTCGCCATCACTGCCACTACTACTGGTGCCTGAGTTGTTAGGTCCGTCATAGTCGGTGCCACCGCTTCCATCAACTGCAGCCGCGGCTTCTGTTACACTGTGTACAGGAGCTCTTTCAATATCGTCAAGAGATGTTGGTGCGTCTATCGATACCTCGGCAACATGGGCAGGAGTTTGCATTATCTGGATGGCAAATTCAGCTTGAGCACTATCATCGTGCGAAGGTCCTGACACTAAACCCTTTTCCATAGTTTCGACGGGTACCGACTGACATGGGGGTAATGAAGCAGAGACAGATGCGGGTGCATTCGTTTGACTTGATGTAAATTGTTCCAATTTTGCTCGATCGTTAAAAGGAGTCTCCAATGCCAGCCCCAGTGATACAGTTGGGGACGATAATGCCTGGACTGGGCT
This sequence comes from Sclerospora graminicola, assembly GCA_001887855.2. NCBI lineage: Eukaryota > Oomycota > Peronosporomycetes > Peronosporales > Peronosporaceae > Sclerospora > Sclerospora graminicola. Next base: position 8,813 of record MIQA02001670.1, on the reverse strand, counting down.
TTGAGGAATTGAGGTAGAATCCTCTAAAATTGCAGTCTCTTCGTCAGGGACTGATAGACTTGCAGGGGCTACAAAAGAAACTAGTGCAGGCGGCACAGCCAACGATGTAACTACACTTGCAGCAGATGCGACAGCTGGCGCTGAGGCCACAGTCGCCACAGGTGCGCTCGGATTAGAAGCCGAAGTCGAATCAGCTCGAGAAAGGCCATTACTTTTGGTTTGAGCATTGCATACAGCTGGAGTGGCTGGAACGACGGGATCAGGTATGCGAGCATCGGGGTGAAATGCACATACGTCCTCAAAAATGAGTTCCTGCAGCTTCTGCTTGGTAAGATCGGTATTCTCAAATGCAAAATCAAACGGCGCGGGGCATGTCTTTTCCACTGATCGATCGCGCACCAAAGTTAAGTAAGGGTGGGCGAGAGCTTCCTGGATAGTAATACGCTTACGTGGATCAAAGACCAACATCTTCTCTAGCAGATCGAGACATTGTGGTGTAGCTCGCGGATACACTGACGACAGCAGTACTTTTGGTTTTTTAGGCTGACGCAAGATGAATCGCTTCGCTTTCGGGTTAGTAATAAAATCCAAGGAATCCTCTGACGGCGAGCCAACAACATCCATGATAATCTTCAGCTGGTGCAGATAATCATGACCAGGAAAGAGAGGTCGACGCCCCAGCATCTCGGCTAGAATACAACCAATTGCCCATACGTCCATCTGCTTGTCATACTTCGACGAAAGCAGCAACTCTGGGGCACGGTACCACCTAGTTACTACGTACTCGGTGAGACCTGAGTCCATACCTTGGATGCCACGAGCAAGACCAAAATCACATAGCTTCAAATCACAATCTGAGTTAACTAAAATGTTGGACGGCTTCAAATCGCGGTGCAGAACTTCAGCAGAGTGCACATAATTAATGGCAACCAGCATCTGATACAAGAAATACTGCACGTGATCGTCACTAATCGATTGGTTCGAATGAATCACACGATGCAAATCTGTTTCCATGAGATCTGTCACAATGTAAACATCATTAAACTCTTGCAAAGTCGGTGGACGAAGCAGATCAAGTAAATTCACCAAATTTGGATGGTTTAAATGACGCATAAGGCGAATTTCCCGAAGAATGCGTTTAGCATCAATCAAATCATTGAAAGCATTCGGAATATTCTTGATGGCAAGTGCTTGACCCGTTTCCGTGTCGCTAGCGGCAATGACGCAGCCATACGCACCTTGACCTACAGCCTTAATCATTTGATAGCGCTTCGGAACGTCAAAGTTTGTATTGCCAACGCGAAATTGGTGATTGTCCCGTTTTGTGTCGCGAAAAGAGCATCCACGAGCCAAAGCAACGCGATGACTCATTGACTGCATTATTGATCCAGAAGGACGAACCTGCGGTGTTGGTGCATTGGGGTCTAAACCGGGCGAGTTTTCATCAATAACGCTTCTCGGTACTGTCGAAAGATTCGAGCGCGACATTGCTGCAAATGAGGTCATGGAGGCTTCAAAACTAATGCTAAGCTGCACTCGTCCACAAGTAAATTTTGTCTCGTTCGCAGATAGCAACGTATACCACTGTGGCACAGCGCCCCGAGCAATATCGGAGTGAATGACGCTCTCTCGAACCGTTCGCGACGTGCTTGCCAACGCCAAAAACGGTGCTAGGTTAACCTTGGCAACACCGACAACACGTTCCGAAGATTCAGCAGTTCCATCACTATTTACCACTTCCCACACTTCGATTATAATGAAGCAAGGCTTACCCCTCGATGATCCAGCAAACGGAATTTCGTGCCTAGAATTCCATTTGGGATTCCGTGCTTCATTTGGCTCGCATGTTCGAGTCCGTGCTACGCAATTTGCAGATGATGTCGGTGCATATACATTAGTCTTACCATCAGTCACCAAACGCAGTCCAAGAAATACACGACGGTTCGACGGCCGCTTTTCGTCTTCAGCCTCCGATCCATCGGTTAGTTCATCGTCATGGATGTATCCTTCGTCAGATATCTGTTCACCGCGGAACACAACAACGTGAAGTCTTCCTGCAGGATTGTCATGAGCTGTATTACCAACAATTGCAGCAATAGGCAGCGACAAGCTCGATGTAGCACTGCAGCCAAAGACAGCGGAAGCGGCAATGGGGTCTGCAGAGATGGTTAAGCTTTTGACGCGTCCGTCGGGCGCAAACTCGATCGTGTGCTGCCACTGCTGCGTGAACTTGCGCGCGTTGTCTCTGTTTTTCATTGTTTCTCTTCCGGCCACCACGGCAGTGCAACCTTCTTTGGCTTGGGCAATATCTGTCACAAAAAAGGCTGTGATCTCTACGGTTTCGTATAATATGGAGAAGAAGTGCAGCACGCCGTCGAGACCATGGTATTCGCCCCAAAATGGCACAGTAGGCGCATAGTTAGATGTAAGCACGACATCTCTCGAAAGTTTCGGGAAAAATTGCGGCGAAGACGAGTGAGAGATAAGCAGTTGACGGAAAGCAAAGTAGAAGCCTCGGAGATCAACTTGAGTCGGAGACGTTTGCATCTGTAAGGATTCCATACCTTCCATTGATAGACTGCCGCGAGTGCCGTGTCTTACACCTTCTTCGATCGCCGCTTGCATCATCTCCACCCACATGTCCTTCTCCAGTTCTGTAGAACAGCATAAATGAAAATGTTTGTGGCCCTGCGTCTCCAGGAGAAATCCGTGAGCCTTGCCGTAGTTCTCGGGCCGCACCTTGCTGATGATCATACGGCCGCGTAGGTTACGTGCACTGCGAGCCTCTTCTTTTGAATTGTAATATGTAAGCGTAGCCCCGTCTAAAATGAGGTAGCGCTCCTCCCAGCGGGGTAACCAATCACCTTTCTTACGGACATAACCCTCCCAGTGCACCTCATGCGTGATGCCAGCAGGCGTCGAGGCTGATGACGAATCAAGGAGCACGTCGTCCTTGTTGTTGTTGTTGTTACCGCTGACGGTGCTGTTTCTACCGTTAGAGAGAGCACCGAGAAGAAGGTCACGCCCCTGGGTCGGCAACTCAGCTGCAGATACTGACGCAGACGGATTCATCAAAGGAGCGTTCGTCTGTCGTGCGTAGTTCCCTCTCTCCTGTGCAGCACACTGCGCTTGACTGACGGACTGAATCGAAGCCGTTTTCTTTCCTGACTATATAAATAGATCACGATGGCACAATCCAAAAGAGTGTTGTCATTTGAGTATAGGATTTTAAGTTGCGCGAAGAATAGTCTACTGGGTATGTGGCAAAAAAGTTAGGACATAACGGTATACAAACAAGTGCTTAAGTGTGACATCTGCGAGGTTAAAAAAACCACATGCCCCTTCGCTACTCACAAGGGAGAAGATTATAAGAACGATTCCAGCGTATAGAAGAACGCTATCAAGGAGATGTTTACATCAGTCACTCCGTCAATGTGACACGAAATCCTGCCCGTGTTGATGGGACACGCACGGACTCTGCCACTTAATAATGTAGTGATAATGATATGACTGATCGCCGACTATTGTTTTGCTGAGTTCTAGCAGATACGATGATTTCGATAGTCCAAGTTACATGCTTCTGTCAGCGCGTCAACTACCAAGAAGCAAGAAAATGAAACTAACTCTTACATGATCAACAGATGAAATTCCGATTTTTTTATAAACCCACAAGTTCTTCTGAGAAGGATAAGCGGGAGCTCCATCGATACTATAATGATCTTCTAATTCCGACTTTCCACCATGTCGTATACGACGCCGGTCGCTGTCTTCATGATCATCGTTGTGAAACTGGTATGGATGAAGCGCGCTACGAAGCCCGTCGTACCAAAAGCCAATACCTTGTTCATACCACCGGCACGATACTGCTGCCGGAAAAGTTCCACTGCCGACACTTTCTCACCAGCCTTGGACGCCTGCTGGATCTGCGCAACCAATACATCCATGGGCAGCGTTACAGCGGCGCTAGCCAATCCACCGAGTAGCGATGATATCACTTGCTCGCTTGTTGTGAGCACGCGGTCGGGGTTATTTCGTTTGTATACACTGTTCTCAACTTGCTCCGAAAAGAAAAAGCGAGTGGACCAGTCAGCTACCCGCTTTAGTGAAAACATACCGGATCCCTTCATTAGCGCAGTTACGCCTTCCGTGCGAATGACCTTGACACCGATGCGCATAGAGCGCGACATGGTCTCGAGCGGCGTCATCTTTTCACGAAAAATAGGATCGGTCATTACGCGCGTCTTAAGCAATAGCGTTGGGCTGAGCACGAAACCCTGGAAGCCACCACCAATACCACCTGCAATGACTTCAGACGTGCCCTTGCTGATCCTTCCGTCATTCACCAAAGGGCTGAGCGCCGTGCGCGCGATCGAGTGGCCCCAAGCAAAGACGGATCCCTTTGCTAATCCTTGGATAGCGCCCCACGGAAAAAAACCGTCCCAGACACCGACGAGACCTTTGGCGTGTACGATCTCTTTGGTCAAATGTAGATACGAGAACTGTGGCTTGGTCTGCTTCATGATTTTGATGAACTCAAGGTAGTGGCCTAAAGCGAACTCGTACGTGAGGCAGACGCCGGCGCCTATTAGCAACTTCACGCTCGCCTTCTCGGTCTTTTGCTCCATCTTAGCGCTTAGGGCCAGGGGGGTGTAAGCGTTAGGAGCCCCGCCAAGCACGCTGAGTGGAAATGAGTGGAATGCAGTCGTCGAAAGGTCCTTTTGCCCCATCGTCGAGCCGAACGCAGGCAAAGAAGAATGCATGACCAGCAACGTTCTGGTACTTGTGCCAGATACTTTGAAGTACAGTAGTGACAGAAAACCAAAAGCTTGGATAGTACCTTCCTTATCTACTTTGGTCCGATCTAGCCCAACACCCTGTCAAAACTGATCAGATCTAGAGTGCAATTCTTACTTCTCTGTCGAGAAATATAAAGCCGTTTTTAAGCAGGGAGGGGTTGTCTGAGGCTAGCTGATTATCTTTGGCAATCGAGCACTCGAGTTAGCCACTGAGCCAACTTGTCGACGTTTGATACGGTGTTTCCAAGCCCAAAGCTGTTGCAAGTGGTGCAACGAGCTTTTTACTCCGTTGCGTCGTCCCAGTCTCTGTCAACACTGTCACAATGTCTTTTGTAGCACTTCTCCTTGCTCCTCCATGCTGATATTAAAACGGCTCAGCGGTTTTCGAAATATGGCATTTAAAGTCGGACACTCAATGGCCGCGCTCTCAAGATGACGCAGACGGATCCGAAACACTGCAAGCACTGCAAAAACTTGGCAGCGGCCTAGAGCAAGAAGGTACTCACTCTTTTCTAAGAATGCGTAATATTTCTGCTGTCTAACAATGTGACCAAGGATCTTACTCTAAAATTTGCAGCGCTAGATACGCCGTTTTTGGGCATGAGCCCGCGCCAAGCTGAAGGTAGGCACAATTAACGATGGCGCAAGCGGTCGTCGTGGTCGGCACAATCGCAAAATAACCCCGCAATTCACAAATATGGTGGATTTGACAAATTTAGAGTGTTTTAACACATGTGGTTTTGGTTTTATGTGGCACATGTAAATTATTTTTATGCTTGTAATTTTTTTTGTTTTACCCTATTTAAATAGTATTCCAATTGGTCACAGATTGATTGTACGAAGAAAAGGTTGCGGGCTGTGGAGCGCCTGTAACGTCGCGAGATGCTTCGTCGACTAGATGGCCACTGTCCTTGGCCTCGTCCTCAGATATATGCAGCGATTGAACCGCTTGGCGAATCGCTCATACGGCCATTTCGTCACACGAAGGAGGTGGGGGCATCATGATATTCAGCACTGGAGGCGTGGTCCTTGTGGAAGCGGTGGCTGCGATCACAGATTTGGAGGCTGGAGCGGTGGATGAAGCGGGTTCGTCGGCGCAATGGAGGCTGTCGATTGATTACGTGGGTTCATGAGTGACCAGGCACACACAGACAGAGCAGTCCGCCCGACGGAAATTTGCTTCTGTGATGAAAACTTGCTCGGTGATCTCTTCTTGTTGAAGAATTTGAATGCCGATGGATATGTCAAGCTCGGGTTCTTGGCATCCTTTGGTCGTGTACAGAAGCTTACAACGGACATGGATTAAATAAAAAATCACTGAAATTGTCGCCAAGTTGCTACTGAATAAAGACAAGAGCATGGTGTGTTGAAAGAAGCCCCTCTCACCGAATCAGACGTATCATGGAAAATTGGCACGCACAGCGATTGCCTATAACTTGCCCGAAGATGCGTCCGTAGCGTCATTGCGCGAAATGTCCAAGGACGCCGATAATCGTTTCGAAACTTGCCAGCCTATAATCGTTTCGAAACTTGCCAGGCTCGCAACCTGGAGCTTGTCTTATCTAAGGACCGAGTGCATCGACTTGTAACGATGTATAGTACCCTTTGCTTACTTCCAGCGGTATTACTGAACCAACATGACAAAAAACAGCAGCAGAACCATATTCGTGTTGCCTTGGCATCGTACTCCCAAGTGGTTGTAGTTCAAAATACGTTAAAGTGAAATATATTCTTGCGACATCAGAAATAAATTACATGTATACGTAAAACCACAGAACAAATTTACTGTTTAAACTTTTTTAACACAAATTTCTATATTTGTGAATTGCGGGGTTATTTTGCGATTGTGCCTCGTGGTCGCAGTGACCAAAAATGACGCGTTGATGCGGAATTCGTCGCGCCTCTCGCGCAAACCATCGCACTTTATGCCTTCCAACATTCGGACCTTAGCGGAGTATCTTTGAATATATAAATGAAACCGTACTTACAGTGGTCGACAGCATCGAGGACATGTTACTATTTTGTTGTTTCATTTAAAATTTTCAGGATACCTGTCCAGTTCAAATAACTCCATATGTGGCGATTTTAGGAGCTATGCGCTTGAAACTCGCTGCAAAACCTTATAATTACTGAAGTCCCCTACCCAGAACGCTTTCAAAGCCAATCAGAACCCACAATTTGAACTACAAGAAAACATATAATGTAATACATTATAGTTATCATATATGTAGAGTGACTAATAAAATGGGGTTCACCGCTGCTAAAAACGGGTATGGCTTCCATAGGCAAATCCTATCTGTAGTTTGAAGCATATGATTGGTCGAATTTACCTAAACACAGTCACCGGATTGGCTATTATGGGAGTTTCGTTACACGGCAAGCCCCTACCGTAATAGTGGGTACAGTCACACCTCCTTATGTGGCGCACTCACGAGCCAAGAAAATTCGAGTGGTCCAGGTATAGAAACGCCATCTATGGGGGTCGGGGTGAGATACGGTACTACTTGGTGTATTTTTTTCGAAAAAAGTGCAGGAATTTGGAACATGTCGTCTTGTTTGCTCCCCAATTGCTTGGAGTATTACAGCTAGCCGCAGGTCATCGCGAGAAAGAGTATGGGAAATTGTTTGATTGATTCTTGGGCTCTCGTAGGCAACAATGAGGCGGCTGAAGAGATTTTGGAGCAAGGGGTGAACAATGATGCCCTGAAGCCGGCGCAGAAAGATAAAATCCTGAAGCGAATTATTGCAGATAGAGCAGGTTGGGTGGCATCTTTCTCGGGCTCACCGCTACAATAGAAGGTGCTTGCGTTACGAAAGAGGATGCGGCGCTCAGAAAAACACAGGACCACAATATCGTCGACAGGGCGCACAGTGACGGAAAGGCGGTAGTATTTACTTCGCGTGGTGGTGCAATGATGTCACTCAATCTTTCAGTCATCCCGGCGGACACGACCCCCATTCGTCCCAATAGAGAATCTACTTTCTTGACTTCGGATCCACTCCATACGCTGACGACGGCATCTAATGCCACCCCACTCGCCCATGGTCGAAACGGAGAAGGTTTCTCCACCGCGCCCAAAGTTTTTCGTAATGATGAGTCATTATTGCTAACGACGCCGTCGCTCCAATCGCGGCCCAACCTCAAGTCACAGTCTACATTACGAAAGCCACCAGTTCGATTTCCACTAGACACGAGTGTTTAGTCTTACAGGAGTCTTGGCGTATCTAATTGTGCATGTGCTTATATAATAGGAGCACTTCGAGTGATTGCTAGCAGTCACGACAATGAAGATGATGATAATGACGACGATGACGATGTGATGTTCGATAGCCAAACAACGCCAAAAAAAACGACAAGTCAATCACTCCAGTTGAGGTTTGTAAGCTAGCGTCATTTCTATTCTTACTTTCAGCTGATCGGAACGTGTTGGCACTGATTTGATTTCTGATCAGGTGACAATATCACCAGTGCGCCTAGTGCAACGACAGTGAAAACGATGCCTGAGCAAAGAGTGAATGTGGGCGATATTTTCCATACTTTAAAATGGAACCCAGACAAAAGTAAAGAATCAAAGGGCTTCTTTTCGGACAGTAAAGACTCCAAACCACAAACAGCAAAGCTTCCGACAAATGATGCACGGAAAAAAAAGTAAAAACACCAGAGTATTTCAATGACATCAATATTCATGTGGTTAAGTTTTCATTTGAGGCTGTCGAGACGTTCGCCGCGGATTCTACTGGCAGGTTTCTCGCGGAGTTCCACACGCACCCCAAACTTCGAAGAAATCCATTCTTGAAGTGCCCAACTCCACGTGGAGCTGCACTTGCTTCTTTTTGACCAGCGTAAGTTGTCTGGCGCCCATGGCTTAATGGTGACCACTTATAAAATGACTCAGGAAAAGAGGGAATTCGCTCCTCCATACAAAAATAAAGTGTGCTGATATGGTGCAGAGACTTGTGCTTTCAGATACAGGATGTGTGCCATTTAGGGGAGTTCTCATATGGAGGTGTGACTGT
>MIQA02001669.1:15192-26611 GCA_001887855.2 Sclerospora graminicola | reverse complement strand
CAACTCGCGTTTTGGCTAAATCCAACTTTTGAGTCCTCAAGGGTTAGGGTCGCCAAAAATGGTTAGGGCCAAGGAAGTGTAATTCTACCCAAAAAATTGCCAGGGTTGCCAGGGCCAAGAAAGTGTAGTTCCACCCAAAATATTGGTTGATGTCTTAGCTTTTTACACGTTGCTCATTATGTATCTCTCAGTTTATCGTTTCGTGTAGATACTTGACTCGTTCGTTGTGTTTAAAGAGAGAAGATATGGGAATGTTTATTTTGTGTAAGAAGTAAACATTCACAACGGATGCAATTCTTCTCTATTTAAACACAACGAACGAGTCGAGTATCTACACGAAACGATAAAATTGAGAAGTTACAAAACGAGAAGGAATCGTGCTAAAATGAAATATTACCATACATCTTTTGCTTGCCGAGCATAGTACGAGGTACACTGACCCAATCACCTTGAGTTAGAAATACTAAAACAATACATCAATCAACGACGCTTCTTTCTTGTAGTTATATTAAAAGATCTCTATCGATCGTACCTGGCGTATCGTCGATGCCCTAAAAGTCGAATCCGTTCATTTACTTCGAAACACTTCGCAGAAGATCGCAATACAGTTATTGGATATGATCCTGAAATACGTTTAGCTTTAACCGGATCAGAGCAGTGCTCTTGCCTCTGCTTTCTTTTTTATTGTCATTAAGGCAACAAACCTGGAGTAAACTCGTCGCCGACACGAAGAGCTTGCTAATCGTGAGCTTAGACGTGCAAAAAAAGTATGACCAGGCTCAATAATAGAGTGTACCATGTAACGGGTACAAATGTTGGGAAAAGAGGTACGGGTTCTGGTGCAAACCTAACCCTTGATGACTCAAAAGTTGGATTTAAACATAAGTTGGATATAGACTCCCCCACAGGAAGAGGTCCTTACCAAGTGGCATCAGTACACACGGGGGATCTATTTATTAGAAGACTCGTCAAACATGCAGGAGAGTGACACAGGCATGCAGCCTTCAGACGGAGAAATGCAGCAGCAGCCGGAAGATTCATGCGCGGAAGACACGATTCAAGACGCTGAGACAACAAGGACTCACAAGAAACGAGCAGTTGCGGAGGCATGTGAAAGTGATGTCACAGGAACAACCAAAATTGTTGCACCAGTGCAGAGGGAACTTTTCGATGAGCTGCAAGCGACAGCCACTGTTCAGAAAGACCAAGGAAACGAAGGCTCAGAGTGGGCACGCGTATGGAACACAATGGAGGTAGTCTGGCACCACCAACAAGGGGCAGCTTTCCCTCATGTCGGGGCAGAAGAGCGGGTGTGGAAGCTAGCTGCGGCAAAAGAAGGGGTGGCTATAATGCAATTACTTGAATGTTTTAGCCACCCCCATCGCATCATAGAAGGTATGAGTGGTGAAGTTCTGGGTTTACTAACACCGCGATGGTGGTCGGAATGTTGGAAATACCTAATTGTCAACACTCAGGAAGGTAGTTACAGGAAGGACTTCACAACCGTATCGAGGAGTGGAGCAAGCGAGTGAAGGCAGTAACTGGTGAGCCGCAACAAGAGGCGATTTGGCACAGTCGGGAGGACTGGACTTTCATTAAAGCCAACAAGTATGGGAACAACTTTATGTGGAATTTATGTACTCCACATAACAAAGATTTTCGCGTATATTGCGATTTGTGCGAACATACATCACACGCATATCGCGGCATTACTTGGAGAAGAGGCCATGGCCAAAAGAGAGTATCATCATTAAGATCAACCGCCTTGAGAGAGCTCAGAAGAATATTGCAGAAATGCAGTCGCTAACGCATTGACTGGGGGAGGACGTCTCTGGGTGGCAGGACCTAGCATCCTATTTTTCAACGGCACTAACAAATGTTCCTTCTGCAACAGGAGGGGAGGAGCGGATAACGTGTGACCATGGGACCTCACCAAGGGAGTCAGCAGCTGACCCCCTGTTGCTCTACTAAGGGCAACGCGATTTCTGATGAGTTTCTGCAGGAGGTGCAGAGACTTTCGAACTCCATGGACGCGTATAGCAAGCAAACGGTAGCAGATATAGGGATGACTCAAGGGGGGATGAGTGGCAGAATCAGGCAGGTACTGAGCCGAACAGTTTCTGTATAACCACGCAGAATGTGCGCGGTTTCAAGGCACTATCCCGACAAGAGTGGCTACAAGCGTGGAGGAACAAACCACTCTCTATGAATGCAGACTGTTTGATCCTTCAAGAAACACATATTACTACCAAGGCTGAAGCGGAAGAGTTAACGAGCGCATGGGAACGCATGTGGAGCTACCAGGATCCGTCCAAGAGATTTGCATATTGGAGCATATCTGCAACAAAGGCATGCGGGGTAGGGATCCCCCTGACACCTGATCAAGGCAGGCGAGCACGACCATGGGAACATAACAGATGGACAGAGCGAATCATAGCGGTGGAACTGGATCATTGGAAGATTATTAACATATATGCTCCAGCTGATACTAACGCTAACCGGTCTAAGTTTTTTCACGCTATAGGAGATTGGCATATAATGGATTCGACTGATGTGATATTAGCAGGTGATTTTAATTGTGTTGAAGCACCACAACTGGATCGTCTAGCGCCAGGACGGGACATTAAGACAGAGTGTGCGGAGCTGACAAGATTAGTAGCGTCAGTACGCTGGTATGATGTGGCGTTAGCGCAACAATCAGCGTGGGATGCAGACCAATTAACAGCTAGTACGGAGTTTACCTTCTGGAGGGGAAAAACAGCAAGCCGGCCATTCCCGAGCACCGGTATGACTGGGTGGAGCGATTGGATACAGGCACACCGTTGGTTCCCTCGGACCATGACGAGGTTAGGCTACTATTACGGGAACCACAGCAAAGGAAGACGGCATCAAATCAACATCATTTTCGACTACAATATCCAGTGAAAGGAACGAGTAGAAGGAGAGTGGTGGAGGAGGTGACAGCAGAGGTATGGCACTGCAGAAGCGGGACATTTGATGCTCATGTCAACTGGGATCAGCAAGTGTAATTTTTGGACGTCAGCTATCATGCGGGTACGAAAAATGGCGCGGCAACAGCGAAAAAGGAAAGCCGTACAGCTTTCACATTCACTGTTCGGTATGACGACCTCTAGAGATCAAATATTATGTATAGCTGACAATGAAGCACGTCGGGACAATAAGGTACGTATGGGACGAAAATTACGACGCAGCATGGATACAATGAGATGGCTGTTTCGGCGCACAGAAGTATGGGAAAGTAATCAACATGTTAAAGCGATCAAGTTGCCAGTAACAACCATGGAGCGTAAGGACGAGATGAGCATCCCGGACAAATTTGCGCATGTGTGGAAATCGGTGCTCAGTTGTCATCATCGCACGATTACATCACAAGAGCTTGAACCTGCATTGGATCTTTTCGTAAAATTTCGATGGGACAGACGTGTGACGGATAGAGAGAATGAATTGTTGATGGCACCTATTGATGAAGGAGATGTGAAGTTGGCGTTACGAAGTTTTGAGCGAAGAAAGCGGGAGGCCCGAACAGCCTCAACAAAGATTTCTATAAAGATTTTGGTGACGAATTAATCCAAGACTTGTGTATCGTAAGTAATGCGATTCTACAAGGAGATGAGCCGCCACGGTCCTTTCTGGAGGCGGTCATTATCCCACTACGAAAGAAAGGGGACTCGGATATTGGACTATCGGCCGATATCACTACTACAAACAAGCTACAAGATTTTTGCCAAAGGGTTAGCAGCTCGCGTCCAACGTTTCCTAGGTCGATTGATTGGCGACACGCAACAGGGTTTCGTGCATGGACGGCGTATGGATCGAGCAGTAGTTCTAATGCTAGACATGCTCAACAGTTTCGACAGGCATCAAGTGTTAAAAGCGCGGAGGATAGTGGAGGAGTCCTATTGATCGATTTTGCAAAGGCGTATGACACGATCGATAGGGACTATTTAATGCTGGTTCTCAAGAAATTTGGTTTTTTTCAGAAGTTTATCGATGTGATGAAAAAGATTCACGATTGAACGACGGCGAAATTGAGAATTATCGGAAGCGATCTCGGTTGTGTCTGGTATACGTCTGGGGTGTCCACTTGCACCATTACTTTTTATCATCGCGGTTGAACCATTAGGTCTGGCGATCACACAGGATGAGGACATCTAATGAATAACGCTAAGAAGTGCCACGACGCAATGGGAGCACAAATTTTCCGCCTTTGTAGATGATTTTTTACAATTTTCTTTCGTGAAGGCAGGCAAATGGCAAAGACATTGCAGATTGTGGAGATGCTTGGTCAACTATCTGGCTTACGCATGCAACCGGCGAAGAGTCAAGTTATTTTGGTGGAAACTGAGGTTCAACCCAAGTATTGGTACAATGTACCGGTATTGCGACAGGGTGAAACGGTACGATACCTTGGATATCAGATTATGCATTCTTCACTCAAGGCCAAAACCTGGGCGGGCAGGATAAGAGCAATGGCGGCTTCTCACAGCCACCAAATGCGGAACATCCGAGGACGAACGGGTGACACTTTTTAACGCGATTACAGTACCAGCTATCCTATTTACGGCGAAAGCGTTCTTACCACCAGAGGAAACGATACGTGAGCTTGTAGCGCTACAGAAGAGGTTCATATGGAGCAAAGCGACGGATACAGAAGGGGGACGACACAAAATATCCCCATTGCTGCTCTTTACTCCGAAGAAGGCCGGGGAGCTAGGGCTCATTTCTATACCAGCAGCACTACACACATTGATGGTTAAGGAGGCAACGATGTAGTTACTTGAACCGCCGGACCGCTACAATATTGCATGGAGGAACTGGACAGCTCAACAAAAGTAGTGCTTCTAACATGTGGTTCTCTCATTATGATACAGGTCAGACGGAGCGACGACTAAAAAGTGGAAGCGCAGTAGCTTTGATCCGGGGATCACTAGCACATGCGTTAGGCCCCAAGGAGGAGGAGACACAAAAATTACACCAGTACGTTGCCGAACATTAATCCACACTACGGGAGAGCTTTGAAACACAAACGGTGGCGCCAGCGATTGCAGTGCGCAGTGAGGAAGTGGTGACAGTTACGGCAAGTTTCAGGCGATCACATGGCATGGATTAGGGACAGGACACCTATCGCACTTCTGGGGAGAGTACACATGGTATTCGAACCCATGGATAGTCGAGTCACAGGCTTGTTTTCTATCACCGCGGAAGTACGAGAGATGCATGAAGAGCAGGATCAGATATTTACGAATACAGAGGGTATCAGACAGTTCTTTTTCGTGGAAGGCGCAGTTCGTAGCGGAGAAGGGACACACCAGAGCGAAAGTAGGAAGATGGCTATTGACGATCATCCTATGTTCACCGTGAGTAGCAGTGGGCCAATATTTGGGAGAGCCTGGACCTTTACGATTACTATGGACACCAAAACAATGGATGAACATGCACTGGAAAGTACAAGACATGCGGAAGGTAACAGGCGTGGACGCAAGGACGGGAAACCACTGCGAATTACAAAAACGTCAAGATGGACTGTATTGGGACTGCATCAAGATGGGTACGCAGGGGCATCAGACTGGGAATGCTAGAGAAACCGAGCGGTCTCAAGGGTTAGTTTTTGATGCGCATCCTGACATTCACGGTATCGTATGGGAGGCGAATGCTGATGTGTGTCCTTCTTCCATTAAACACTGGTTAAGGCGGACTTTCCGAGGACTGTACTACCGTATTGTATCGAAGTCTACGCAAAATGGAAACAAGATGGCAGCGAAAACGAGAGAGTGATTCGTGGAATAAATTTTTGCAGGAGCAGACGACGACGGATATCTGGAAACATGATCGTATGTTGACTGATTACCAACGCTGGTGCTTGTATCAAATGGCTACGTTCCAACTCAATTGCTTTTACGATGGATATTCATCACAAGGCGGGTGCACAATGGACGATCATTGTAAAGCACTCGGAAAAGGGGTCACACATATTGTGTGGGGGCGTACTCGTGCGCAGAAATTCTGGACACGCATCTTAAGTTTATGGAACGGTTGGTGGGCGAATCAGGAAGATCTGGACCCACTCAAATGGCATTTTGTCACACGGCAAGCGCCACCAATTTCGCCGTTAATTATGAAGAGGTTATCTAACCGATGGTTTCGCTCAATTTATTGTGCAAAACAAGCCACGGAGCAAGAAGTGATTAAACCAAGCTGAGATGTTATCGTTCCCGAAGTCAGTACTTGAGAACTTCCAGTTTTTTAGTCATCCCGTACCATGGCTTCCCAGAGCCGCTGCGTTCGCGTGTGCTCGTGGGTATGGTGCTGCCGAATGGTCAAGAAATGTTCCAGGGCCGTCCTGGTGCTGAGATGGAGCCGTACGATTACAAGGCGGCAGAAAAGAAGCTGATGGAACAGTATGTTGAGGACCAAATCCGCGACGTTGATATGATTTTGAACGCAATATATCCGGACGTGTTTGCGGACTTTATGAAGTTTAAAGACGAGTTTGGTTCGCTCCACTTTTTGGACACTCGTACCTTCCTGACGGGCTAAGAAGTAGACACGGAGATTGAGGTTAAAATGGAGCATGGTAAGACGTTGTTTACTAAGCTTATTGCAGTTGGTGGTTTGAGCAAGAGGAGCAAGATTACATGTACTGTATTTTCAAAATGCATGCACGAATTGTTAGTTATTTCCTGATAACATGATATTCTAAGTATTGCGATCCTATTCGTCAAAAAAAATTGTCTTTGACGGGTGGCCGAACTTTCGGTATTATGTTTAAGTACTTAAATTATTTACCGTAGTCACGTGTTTGCATAAATTATTTTTAGTTTTTTCTTTTGATAATATTTCAAATAAATAACAAATAGAAATAATTATTACGGTTAAAAAAATCAATAATTATCATTAATAGTTTTATTCCAATTTTTATCAATTTGTATTCAAAAATAATTTTTTATTCCAATTTTTATCAACTTAAAATGAAATTAATTTTGCTTTTAATAATTAAAAGTCTTTAATATATTCTTAAAATGAGCTACAAGTAAAATATGAAATGCAAAAATAAAGTTTTGCTGAGCGACTTGAATTGTTTTGCCTATAATTTATTTTAATGATCATAATCACGTACTAACCTACAGTTGGTGACCAACACTCGATATGTTTCTGACGCTTTAAAGAAGGTGGAACATGAGGCATGTTGTAAATAATCCACATCAACTCCAATGAAACTTTGACAATCCACGTAAGAACGATAGAAACGCAAAAGAAAGAGAGAACCTGCTAGTGTACCAGATGCTTTTCGCGGCTTCAAAAAATACATTTATGTGTGAAAAAATACTATTGTAAAATTCACGTTTTTGATCCGGTTCGAAAACTAATGAAATTTCGCCGAACCTGATTACACCACGTGAAAGAGCGTCAAAAACTACCCCTAGAACTGTCCCGTCACATATCCTGAAATATATGCTTCATGGATATATAAGGGAAAATATGGCCAAATGTCACCGAGAATTGTTGCGATTTCTTACCAATTTTGAAGCACGAAAAATGTCATATCTCCAAAACTACTGCTCCGATTAAGCCAATTTTTTTAGAAGTTGCGTACGCACTGTTCTAGATGATCGGCTATCGTCACCCGACCAGATGCTTTTTGCGGCTTCTGAAAGTACATTTATAAATATGCTTTGTTTCAAGCGCACGTTTTCACTAATAACCTTTGAACTAGACACATTACGCTTGATGCCGTTGCATATTCGGAATAAGCGTAACATTTACCATCTGGTATGACCCGGGTACATCCGTGTTAAAGAAAGGACAACCCTAACCTCGAATTTCGTAAAAGGTACATATGGTACGTAGAATACGACCTCACCACGTGAAAGAGAACAAAAACCTAGTCTAGACCGACTGGTTACAAAGGCGAGACAACTCGGTTTTTGAGTTTTTTTATCGATAAATAGGTTTTATCAATTTTGAAAGGTTTCCAGTGGCGTGTCGCAGAATGTGATATTCATAAATCGATTCAGCGTTAAAACCTACCCCTTGAATAGTGGCGGGGTTAGGTGTAGATACTCTGGGTGTCGCATAAAGAACTATACTAGAAAAGAAGTAATATCCACCAATTAGAAAGATTTCCATTGACAACGGAATATATGATTTGACCAATGGATTGTCGTTCTCTAATTGAAAACTTGTAGGAACCGGTACATGAAAAATATGTTGTTGTTGTTGTTGTAAAACGTAGTCTATTTAGTATACTTAACTATTAGCTACAATAAAGTTCCGTAAAGCTCGATGTAAACCTTCCTCTGATCGATACTCGTCCCGTCGTCGCGGAAGTAAAAAATTTTGACGATCAATTGGGCGGTCTTGCATCACACCATGGATGCTCTCGAGACAGATCTGTAGTCGTATTCCTCGTAACCTCGAATCTGGGCGCAACTTTTCATACTCGATCACTGCTTGGAATTGCGCTAAAGTCTTTTTCCATAGGAAACCAAAATGCTCATGCGCATTCCTACATATTCCTTTGAAAACGTGCTCGTTTTGAATCTGCCATAACCATGTCGAACCAATAGAACAAAACGCCCACCATATCGTGACATCTCCTTGGCCGCACATTTCCGTTCTTTTCGGTAGTTAAAGCAAATTATTACACTAGTGGTATATACAACAATATTTCGTGCTCGTTCTCCACAGCTTTAACAAACAAGCGTAGCCCGCTCGCTTCATTTGCTCCAAAACACTGTTTGGAGAATATAAATAAGAAAAAAATCAATTTTACGCATACTGAAAAAAACGGTAGTACAAGATGATGGAGTCTATTACAATACTTCTTTGAAGTCGACATTAGTTATGACCGACCTGATCTTACCGCCGTCGCAAAAATGGCCCCTACTGGATCTGCACGGAACGAGCAGCAATGATAGGACGGATAGATTAATTTATCGACCACATTCGAAGGATAAGAAGGAAAATGCAAATGGGCTGTAGAAAAGCAACCACGACATAGTACGAATCAGCAAAGTGAACAGAAGATAGAACCTGCACCACGAAGATATTGGGTAACGAAGGGAGGCCGGATACTTTTTGCACATCCAGGGGAAATCGCACGAAGGCGAGCGAAGGCACCTGCAGGTTTTTAGGACCAGGAAAGCATTCGGATTGAATGTTATAGACCAGTCTCGGCGATATAACACTTTTTTTAGATTCTGTCCGACTCGCACTAGGTAAATATAACCCAACCCCGAGTAAGACCAGCCAAAACCAATGACTCAAAAAATGCAAATTCCATCCACACCACAGTTGCTGACTCTAAAAAAAACGACATGAAACATTTGACGGAACACCAAAAGCAAACAGTAGCATTTATGGACGCGGGTGAAGAGCGACCAGTCTTAACTTTCGGGTGGAAAACATTACACATTTCCTCCAAATACAAAAAGCTGTAACGCCGGCGACAGGTAACTGTATGGCAATGACTTAGCACAGGCACTAGCAAATGATCACTTGAATGATGGTGATGAGATGCTTCAATATCTAGCAATATTGATTAAACGTAGCAGAGAAATTTGAATCAGTACACAAGATCATGCACACAAGAAACTGTGTGTCGAGGATAGATCGGAATGACAGCGAGAGAGTTCAAGAATCAATTCAAATGGTATCTAGGGAATGCGGCAACAGACTCGACATGGTCAGTGATAGTGGATTTATACGATTGCGTGTGTCGAAATTTCATTGGGATGGCAGTAAATTTTCTACAAATACTCTTCGTTTTAGCATACGATGCTGCGGGAACCGAGAAATGGGTTTTCAAGACAAATGTTGACTACAACGGAGACATAGGACGACATAAGGCACGCCTAGTTGCACGTAGACACGAACAGAAGTTTGATTTTGACTATAACTTGACTTTCGATGCTGTTATAGAAATCGGTACCGTCAAATTAATCTTGGCTCTATATACAATATTGGGAGTATGCGCCAAACATGGAGGTATTCCTAATGCCTATATAAAGGCATTGGAAGACGAGCACGACATTTATCTTTACATCCCGCACGGCATGCATCTTGTTGCGAGAGGATACGACGAAGGATCGATCAAGAACAAAGTGTTTAAGTTGCACAAAACTCTTTACGGACTGAAGCAAGCAGGGAGACATTGGAATCGCATAATTAATGGACTTAAGTTTCAACCAAAGCCTAACCGACTTGTGCTTGTACTTTAAGACAAACGAGGATGGAACCGCAGTTGTCGGAGTTCACGTTGACGATCTGCTTGTCACTGGAACACATGAAAAACTCGAGGATAACTTTTTAATTCGATAGCTGACATGGAGATCAAAAACCTTGGAAAGGTTACTAAATTCTTGGGATGCGGGTAAGCATGAGGGCTTCACGCTGGGCCAAGAAGTCATGATTGGAAATTTGCTTCACGACTTTGGACTAGAAGACGCAAACCCAGTCAAAATACCCATCAGCAACGAATTTGAAGACCTGAATCTGGAATCGAGCAAAGTTTTGGAAAAACGATACCCTCTGTCAAGTTTTCAGTCTCTTGTGGAAGCTTTGCTATGGATATGCAGATGCACTCGACCTGGCATATCGTTCGCAGTTCACAAGGCAACTCGACGAACTCACGCGCCAAAGGAAGTCGACTGGAACTTAGCAAAGAAGATTGCAAAATATCGAAAAGAAATTAAAATTTTCAAGTTTCACATGGGGATTGGAACGAATCAAGAAAACAAGTTAATTATTGATGGGTATAGCAATGCAGACTACGCAGCTTCAAAGGAAGACAGTAAGTCAACTATCCGAGGCATTGTCATAGGTAAACAATATCTTCATGAGATGGATCTGCAAGAAGCAGGGCGGCGTCTCGTTATCAACAATGGAAGCGGAATTGTATGCAGCCTCGAAAGTACAGATTGAAATGGAAGGTCATTACAAATTGAAGGAAATCGGTTTCGACCGGTGACTATCTTCATTGATAACCAAGGCGATTTCGGAAAAGTTGCGTTTTCAAAACTAAAACATACCAACATAAAGGTATTTAGTTTGGAAATTGAAATATCGAACCTAAGTACTGCGCTACACATGAAATGATTGCAGACATATTAACAAAAGCGCTACCATATCCGAGGTTATGCAAATTGCGCGAAAACATCGGAATAAAGCAAAACTCGCAATGAAAGGAAGGTTGGAATTTGAAGTTTCACTGTCAAGTTATATTTATTGTCTGGGTATTTATACCGGATAATTAACTACCGACATGGATACTTTTTGACAGAAGGTAAAAAGTTAGTATTTTGGCACTGCGATATTTTAACCTTAAAGACGCATTTCAAATGTTGCAAAACGGATGAAACGACGCAGGAAACCACCAACGAAGGGCGGTAAGAATAGT